>CAXIUP010000296.1:7500-174665 GCA_964035015.1 Corallium rubrum | reverse complement strand
AATAACAATAATAATAATAATAACAATAATAATAATAATAATAATAATAACAATAATAACAATAATAATAATAATATGAAAAATGTAGACAATTGCGTATGAGCAGTGAAAGAAGGATGGTGTTATAAAGTGTTTCGCAAGTTTTCTTTGGTAGGACTTTATAGGTGCCTAATGTCAATCAACATAAATGTTACTTTTGCTTGAATGATGAACCTTTCCAAAAATATTGATTTTCAAAGGCCATAAAAATGGTACTACTTTGCCAATGAACATTGCCGAAATATTGCCGAAATATTGCCCTACTTCGCAGAGTTGAAAGGCAATTTACATTAAACTCGGTAGCGCAGTCACGTTAGCCCATGAGTTATTAGGCCTAGGGATATGGTTTTTATTTGGGTTAGGTCACCTATATATATATATATATATATATATATATATATATATATATATATATATATATATATAATCTCGCTTACGTGGTATACGACTTGACGTATACGTGGTATACGAATCGACGTATATTGTCGAGTAAGTATACTGTAAAATTGTTGAGTTATGAAATATTAACTTCTATAAAACAAAGAAATTATTTTTGAACAAGCACATTTGATATATGTATGAACTATTGTCGATTGCTCTTTCATATTAATCTCTCGCAAAAAGGCTTACTTTAACCAAAAAAGGAGCTATATAGCTCGTGTAATTTTAGAAGTCATAAATAGATTTTAAAAATTAAACCAGGTGCCGACTACTGTAAAGTAGTTCTAAGTATCAATAGTCATGATTCAGTTTGACTAATATGTATAAGTTTGTGACGTTAATATATGAACGAAACATGTTCATGTTATGAAGACGAAAACTAGTTCAAAGAATGACTTTTATCTCTTCCCAGGAAAACGTATATAATAGTCAGAAATGTACTATATACTGCAGTGCAAAAATTTAGAACTCGATAAGTCGTAACATCTGAAAAGTATATATCCTTTAAATATTTTAATAGAACCGATAAATTATTTGTCACAAACCTTCTTAAGAAAACTACGCCAAAAATCACCAAAAATGCTGCAACAATAACAATTACGATAACAACAATCAATACAATTGACACGCTATTTGAACTCTTTGGATCTTTTGTCTTCACTTGTAAGATACCAGATGAAGAATATGTATCCTTAACAGAAAAAAACAAACAAGTTCAACAAAAAAGATCAAAAATAAAAGTGATGTCTATATCAAACAGTTTTTACAAATTCTTGCGCAATTTGTGTCCATGGGTCTATATATATTCTCCACTCTTGTTCTCTCCGCCTCCGTTGGCGTGTTGCGCTTGGTTGGGAGCGAAGAAAAGATCTTGAGTACAAGGTTGCTTCGTTTTATTTCTGTTACCTATACCCTGGTCCCAGATGTTCTACGTCGCCCGCCCCCCCCCCCCCCGCCACGAAATGCTGAAAACCAAAATGCCGAAAGGTTCTCTCTCCACTTTCAGAATTTTGGGAGGGGGGGAGGGGGCAGCGTTAAAGCTCTGGGACCAGGGTAACCACCAAACGGTATAATATCATTCCCGTTTTATTGTTACTACGGTAACAGGTTTGTTTTCAGACCACTGAGTTTCTTTATCAAAAGTCTTCGTTTTCTCCCATAATAAGTTTTTCACCAACTTTAAACTGCAGTTTCAAATTGGTTAAGTCATTGGAAATGTGTCTATATATTTATTTATTTATTTAACTTTGCCTTGGTAACGTCGTTTCATAAGTATTTCAAAAAACTCATTAATAATTCATGAGGAAAACACAAAGGAAATCAGTTATACCATGTCCGTGGTTTACTGGTTTTATCTGACAAAGAAACCTCCTGATTTACATAAACTTTAGCTTTGTTTAATTAAACTCATGTTTTAAATATTACATGGAAATAATGTACATTTAAATTATATACAGTAAATGTGTATAGTTTCAAGGCTAGGAGAACAGCAACAGCAATCGCCAGTTGCTGCGGATCATTAACAAACATTACTTCAATAAAATGAAAACAACATAGACTTAGTACGACAATAGATGATAGCAAATAATATGAAAAAGGAGTCCAACATAAAATTGGAACAAGACTAAAACAAGTAGGAACAACACGAGGACTAACTGTTTTCCAGGCACGTGGGTATTCGGAGTTGAGGGTAGAAAGTAGAGCAGATTTTAGTTTGGTTTGGAAGGTTGAGAGAGTAGTACGTGGTTCGAGGTATTTCTTTCGGCAGCGCGTTCCATATTCTTGTGGCTCTTACCAAGTACGATCTTCCATATGAGCAAAGAATCGCTCTTTCAACGCGCTGCCGTCTGTTTTGTGATGAGACCTTGTAAGTATATACTAGGTTTCATTTGGTTTTCTTAGAAAGAAAAGTTGCGTCAAAAAAGTCCAACCACTACCAAGCCGAAAAGGTTTGAACAAGAAAGCACATTTTTTTAAAAATTAAGAGGTATATATAGAAACTAGTCCGTTACTATGGTGATTATAAATCATGAAAAGTTTCAAGTAATTTCGTTGTTCAATTTCGAAGATATGTCCACCTTAAACCATTACTGCAACGCTGTTGGCCTGTATTTAGACGTCATCACTATCTTAAGAACAATGAGAGCTATCAAAAAAGGTTAATGCTGTCGTCAATCATTTTCAATGCATTTTCAGACAAAACAGGCTATAAAATATGGGTTAGGTACACTTTAAATGATAAAAAGTATCTTACTAGGGAATATGGGTTAGTAGAAACAATTCTATTAAATAGAATTAAATGTATTTGTTTACGCAAGTAGCTATATGCTGTAAATTTTGTCTTACCCCATCGTCATAATATACTCGCAACAATATAGCATACTCGGTATTCTCCTTTAGTGGTACATTTATGTAAACATTCGCCAATTTGTTCTTTTGTACTAACAAGTTAGAACTTCTTTCGCCATTTCCAACAACAATTAATTTCTCGTTTTCATAACTGTTCTGTCTTAACGTGATGTATGGTAAAAATCCATCGTCAGCTGTGTCATATGTTGTTAAATTTTTCTCTGGGATGTGTCGCAGGGCTTCAACGTTTTCACCAGCAGATAGTCTTTTGATAATTACCTGAAAAAAACTAATAAAAAATTGTTTGCGATTGAATATGACGTACACGAATTCAGGATCGGAGGTTTTAAATAATTCTCACGTTTACAGCATGCATCGGTAGGCAAATACTTCGTCACGTCCGACATATAATCATCATGTAGCAACCCTCGTGATGATTAGCAATTAAAGCTAATTGGTGGTAAAAACTGGGGTGCAGCAAATTACTAGCAGGCATAAGCTTCATTTTTATGACAAACTTTTAAAACGTTTTTTTCGAACTTAACTAACAAAAATAATTCTTAAAAATAGTAAACTACATTAACGTAATTTCTTTGTGTAAAATAACGTATTTGTCAAAGAAAAACATGCAGTCTAGACGCATTTTGTTTTGTCATCAAAATAATATCTTTGTAAATAGTGCAAATCAATAAAAAATATTGAAATTGAAGGATCTCGGAGGCAACTATAAGGGCTGTTCAGATCAACCCAACGGCAACGACGAGACATTGAATTTTTTATGCAGAAAATTGTCATAAATTTATGCTTTAAGATCCGACAGCAACCATGCGATTCTGGAAATATAGCCTGCGCCATAACAGATCAACTGCATCAGTGACCGGCCTAGTTTAAACGTTTTGAATATTGCTGATGTAAATATGTTGCGCTTTGTTAATTTTTTGGTTCATTTCTATCAGTTCAGTGCAAAACAATCATGCCGCTCTCAAGCTATGTTTAGAAGTAAGTTGTATTTTGGTCTCAAAAGCAACATAAATTTTGCTCAATTTTCTCTAAATCTACTAATCAACTCTAATCAACCAACTATATAGTGTATCACTATTGAACCAACTTGACAATATAATAATTCGTAACGTTTTTCGACCTACTGTAGCACCGCATATATATGCGCTTATTTAAGACTATATATTATACTAGACTTGATTTTCATCATTCAACAGTGAAAAAAGTATATCTGATTCCTAGATGACGAACTTTTATACAATAATAATAATAATAATAATAATAATAATAATAATAATAATAATAATAAACATTATTATACAACTGCATTAAAAACTGTCCAAATAACGCTAAAAATGAGTACAAATATACAGCGATATTTGGATAGTTAGTTATTTGGATTGTTTAATAGCCAATCAAATTTATCACACGGGAGACTACTTCATGTATGCTTATTGTCTTGTCTTGGTGCAAGTCACGCTACTTCTCTGGCCTTTTTAGAGTTTTCTTTTTCCATCAAAATTTGCTGATCAGAGAAGTTGTATAATAAATCTCTTGTAAGATGTTTTGGTGTATAGTATCGCTGTATATTTTTACTCGTTGTTTGTATTTTGACTCGCCCTGCGGGCTCACCAAAATACGGCACAACTCGTAAAAATATAGGCCTACAGCGATACTACACACCAAAACATCTAATAAGATATATATAATAAAATAATAATAAAAATAACATTAACAACAACAACCACCACAACAACAACAACAACAACAACGACAACAACAACAACAACACATTCATATAGCGCTAATTCCGTTTAGTCCATTAGCACTTTACAATCATTGTACCGAAAATATAAAATACAAATTTGTCAAATTATAACTAAAGTCTAAAAATACTTATCTATATAACTTTAAGTATTCACACGTTATTTTATGACATCTTAGTAATATAGTTACAAAACACAAATTAACTCGTCAATGAAATTAGTTAAACGCATCTTTATTAAGCAGATAAAAAAAAACATACTTACACTTTTATATTTTATATTCGGGCTACTGGAAAAGTGCGGAGGTCTCCTCCGCAGAGGGAGTGGGTCGAGGAAGATCAGATCGAAGGCTGAATGCGGTGCATACTTCACATTAGTGAACATATTTACGATCAAGACAGTTGTCAGCCACATCTGATCACTGTTAAATTACAAAGTCAGTCAGTCTATTTCGAAATCTACCAACAATGTGCAAGAACACGTTGATCAAAAGGCAAAGCTGTTCAACTTTTTGTCCAACTCCAAAAGGAAAAGGAGTAAAGAACTTACAACATGCCTCACAGTCTCACTCAATCACACGGCTAACAACTCATCGAAAGTATGAGTAGTAGCAGAAGTAAAATTGTTGCAAAAATGCAATTTTGTGTCGCCCAAAAACAGAAACAGACTCGGAGCCGAAACATAGACTCAGTCTACCACAGGTAGCAGAACATAGCTTCGAATAGCAATTAATCTATATATACATGCCAAAGTACTATAAAAATCATATGAGTCAAGAATTAGGAATTACGCTCCCCCGTTGGGTTTCTTGTTGGGCCCAACAGACCCAACGGAAGTTATGATTCGTTCTCAGGCCTAATCTCAGCCCTCGCTCAAAATTAGTATTTTGGAGTTTTCTACTTTTTATTCGGATTTTAATAAGGAGGTTAAAATGTTACAATGTCGGACCACGGGACTTTATAATATGCCGATTCGATTGTGCGTATCTACTATCTACTTGGCTAATCATGCTCCAGGATATTCAGAAATTGGACAGTGGCGACGCAAAGGTAAATACTTATAGAAAAATAATTCCAGACAGGGTTTATAGTTTCCCGAGTTTGATGTCTGTTGCCATTACCAGTGTGAAGGTATCACCACATTCATCCTCGGATTCATCACCAGATTCATCACCAGATTCATCACCAGATTCATCACCACATTCGCAAAGCAAATATTTCACCTTCAATAATTCCTTCAATAATCAACCGATCGGCACACACGATACACCAAATTAAAGCTTATTATTCCATCTATCTGGCCCAAGATTAACGGCGTTTGTTTGAAGAATTTATAATGGGAAAAATAACGATTTACTAGAAACTACTCGCTCTTCTGTCTTGGGGGAAAAATTTCGGTGACTTCTTTTCATTTTAACCGGCTTTCCTATATATCAAAATGAAGCTCATTCTATTCTCTTGCTGGCCCAAAAAAAATTAGAAGTGGCCCAGATCTGGTTCAAGAGTTATTCGCTTTTAAAGCGACAAGCCTATATTGTTTATAATTACACAGCGCGCTAAAAATAGAATACTTTATTATTAATTCGTCGGGATGGTCTTGGGGGAAACATTACGATGGCTTCTTTTAATTTTAAGCGGCTTTCATATATATCAAAATGAAGCTCATTCTATCTTCTTGCTGGCCCAAGAAAAATTAGAAGCGGTTCTACTAACCGTTTAAGAACTATATTAATGTTGACAACGTTCTCTGGTTTATAATATTTATTCGAGTTACGAATAAATATTATAAACCAGAGAACGTTGTCAACATTAATATGAATAATCCTGGTTTCGCATCCAACACGTTTAAGAACTACTTCGTGTAATTTCAACCAATTCACTCATCTTACAATTACGATGGCTTCTTTTAATTTTAAGCGGCTTTCATATATATCAAAATGAAGCTCATTCTATCTTCTTGCTGGCCCAAGAAAAATTAGAAGTGGCCCAGATTTGGTTCAAGAGTTATTCGCTTTTAAAGTGACAAGCCCAAACTGTCAATTACAGCGCGCCGGAAATAAAAATCTTTAATAATTGTGGTTGCCGACTTAGACTTTGGGGGAAACATTTCGATGGCTTCTGTTACTTTTTACCGGCTTTCCTATATATCAAATTGAAGCTCATTCTATCATCTTGCTGGCCCAAGAACAACTAGAAGTGGCCCAGATCTGGTTTAAGAGTTATCCGCATACGCCGAAACTGTGAAGCTATCACCACATTCACTTGGGGGAAAATTGCGGTGACTTCTTTTCATTTTAACCGGCTTTCCTATATATCAAAATAAAGCCCATTCTATCCTCTTGCTGGCCCAAAAAAAATTAGAAGTGGCCCAGATCTGGTTCAAGAGTTATTCGCTTTTAAAGCGACAAGCCTATCTTGTTTATAATTACACAGCGCGCTAAAAATAGAATACTTTATTATTAATTCGTCGGGATGGTCTTGGGGGAAACATTACGATGGCTTCTTTTAATTTTAAGCGGCTTTCATATATATCAAAATGAAGCTCATTCTATCTTCTTGCTGGCCCAAGAAAAATTAGAAGTGGCCCAGATTTGGTTCAAGAGTTATTCGCTTTTAAAGCGACAAGCCCAAACTGTCAATTACAGCGCGCCGGAAATAAAAATCTTTAATAATTGTGGTTGCCGACTTAGACTTTGGGGGAAACATTTCGATGGCTTCTGTTACTTTTTACCGCCTTTCCTATATATCAAATTGAAGCTCATTCTATCATCTTGCTGGCCCAAGAACAACTAGAAGTGGCCCAGATCTGGTTTAAGAGTTATCCGCATACGCCGAAACTGTGAAGCTATCACCACATTCACTTGGGGGGAAAATTGCGGTGACTTCTTTTCATTTTAACCGGCTTTCCTATATATCAAAATAAAGCTCATTCTATCCTCTTGCTGGCCCAAAAAAAATTAGAAGTGGCCCAGATCTGGTTCAAGAGTTATTCGCTTTTAAAGCGACAAGCCTATCTTGTTTATAATTACACAGCGCGCTAAAAATAGAATACTTTATTATTAATTCGTCGGGATGGTCTTGGGGGAAACATTACGATGGCTTCTTTTAATTTTAAGCGGCTTTCATATATATCAAAATGAAGCTCATTCTATCTTCTTGCTGGCCCAAGAAAAATTAGAAGCGGTTCTACTAACCGTTTAAGAACTATATTAATGTTGACAACGTTCTCTGGTTTATAATATTTATTCGAGTTACGAATAAATATTATAAACCAGAGAACGTTGTCAACATTAATATGAATAATCCTGGTTTCGCATCCAACACGTTTAAGAACTACTTCGTGTAATTTCAACCAATTCACTCATCTTACAATTACGATGGCTTCTTTTAATTTTAAGCGGCTTTCATATATATCAAAATGAAGCTCATTCTATCTTCTTGCTGGCCCAAGAAAAATTAGAAGTGGCCCAGATTTGGTTCAAGAGTTATTCGCTTTTAAAGTGACAAGCCCAAACTGTCAATTACAGCGCGCCGGAAATAAAAATCTTTAATAATTGTGGTTGCCGACTTAGACTTTGGGGGAAACATTTCGATGGCTTCTGTTACTTTTTACCGGCTTTCCTATATATCAAATTGAAGCTCAGGCTTCTTTCAATTTTAAGCGGCTTTCATATATATCAAAACGAAGCTCATTCTATCTTCTTGCTGGCCCAAGAAAAATTAGAAGTGGCCCAGATTTGGTTGCGCTGTGTAATTATAAACAATATAGGCTTGTCGCTTTAAAAGCGAATAACTCTTGAACCAAATCTGGGCCACTTCTAATTTTTCTTGGGCCAGCAAGAAGATAGAATGAGCTTCATTTTGATATATATGAAAGCCGCTTAAAATTAAAAGAAGCCATCGTAATGTTTCCCCCAAGACCATCCCAACGAATTAATAATAAAGTATTCTATTTTTAGCGCGCTGTGTAATTATAAACAATATAGGCTTGTCGCTTTAAAAGCGAATAACTCTTGAACCAGATCTGGGCCACTTCTAATCTTTTTTGGGCCAGCAAGAGGATAGAATGAGCTTTATTTTGATATATAGGAAAGCCGGTTAAAATGAAAAGAAGTCACCGCAATTTTCCCCCCAAGTGAATGTGGTGATAGCTTCACAGTTTCGGCGTATGCGGATAACTCTTAAACCAGATCTGGGCCTCTTCTAGTTGTTCTTGGGCCAGCAAGATGATAGAATGAGCTTCAATTTGATATATAGGAAAGCCGGTAAAAAGTAACAGAAGCCATCGAAATGTTTCCCCCAAAGTCTAAGGCCCGTTTCAAACGTCGAGCTTGCCATGTGCCGAGCTTAATAGTTTGAATTAAGCACATGATAAGCTCGACGTTTGAAACAATTAAGTTCGACTGTTTTAATTAAGTTCGACCGCGAAGTTAAGTTCGACCGGTTCGGTCGAGTAGAACGACCATAGCGCGACAAAGCGCGACGTGGTTTCAAACGTCGAACTTATCATGTGCCGAACCTAATAAATTTGACCGCGAAAAGCCTAGGACGAGCTTGATTTTAATACTTAATATATAACCTTCTTCCTTCTACCTTGATTTTTGGCGTGCTTTGGTCAAAATGGCTTTTAGAGGAGATGATTATTGCCTTTCTTGCGAGGAAGCAACAAAATATAGATGTCTGACGTGTTCTATGCCAGCGTGCAATCGATGTACTGTTTTTGAAGAGGATGAAGAAGTCGAGGGATGGCGCGCAGGGATGTGCGTTGCGTATTGCAACAGTTGTCATATGGCGAAGTTACAGGAGCAGGAGAGTGAAACTTCGACAAGAACTTCTTTATATGAGGATTCTGAAGGAAAGAGGTTGGTTCGAAATGATATTTTGTAGTTTATATATATTAATTGCGCACTGAGTGCATAATTATTTCTTTCTGACGGCATGAATATTTTATACTGTCTATTAAATATGGAAATACAGTATGCTATTTATATATAAATATGCTGTCTGAATTCTATTTATTTTGCGAGTACTTAAATAGTATTTCAATAGATTGAAAAATTCTACTGAATAAATTTTTTTTAAACTTTTGCCTGGATGAATATTTCAGATCATCTATATATAATTTTATATTTGACCTTGAGAGGGTACTGACAAATTTTTAATATGCCAGTATGTCTTTTAATATACATGTCTCATTTTAATGAGAAACATACAACAAAATAGTTGCAGAAGCAATATTTGATCATGTAAAACATTGTCAGAATTTTTTCATATTTTCATTATTAAATTTCATTTAATTTGTTTAGTGGATCACCACTGACAGGTGCATCCGATGAGGATGTTGCAGATGTAATACATCCACCCAAAGGCAGCAAGAAAAAGACTGGGAGAAAAGCCAAGTGGTCTGATGAAGCCCTGGATGATTTTGTTGATATTATTGTCAATAATGAATATTATCAACGAAAATTGATTTTTACAAATACAAAGAATCAGCAAAATGGCCTTATTTATGAAAAGATCTCAACAGAACTAAAAGAAAGATGCAAAAACAGAGGTGAAATAATAAATTTCAGTGTAGTCCAGCTGCGCAATAAATTCAAAAAATGTGTTAGCGAATGTAAACACGTTGCTATGACCATCAAAACCGCTACTGGTATAAAACGGTTTCAAGAGGACAAGGGTTATAGTGCTTGGTTTGACAGCTTGTTTCCTCTGGTCAAAACACGGGATTCATGTCAGCCAGAGATGGCTGTGGAGCCATCTGCCAGTAGCACTGAACCCAGTACTTCCAGTGAAGTTCAAGAGAGTGACGAGCAGGAACAAGAAGCTGCAAATAAGGTAAAGCAGTTTATCCCAATAAAAAAGCGAAAAACTGCTCAAAAAGATCATGTTGGTGAAGCAGTAGCCCTATTGAAAACTGCAATTGATCAAGATCCAACAAAAGAATTCATTGGTTTTATGCAAGAGGAAGCTGAGAAGGCAAGACAGCATGAGCTAGAGATTGTTAAACTAATGCTCAATGCTACAAATTCAGCCTCTACTGGGCAGAACGTAGAACCTCCTAACACAATGCCATTGGTAAACCAAGCACAGTACTGGCAACCATCAGGTTATCCACCTGTTCAATCTAATTTTCATCATTATCAACATAATTTGCAATACCACCCTCCATCACCACAAGGTTTTTCATCAGCTCTCCCAACTGACCTAAGGATGAGGCAAGACAATCATAATGAAAAGCATTTCCACACTTTGTAAAGTAAAACAATTTAAGACAATCTGTGAATCATTGTTTCACATTTTTCACCCATGTATTTTTTTAATTGGGGATGCAATTTTGTTTATATCATGTGCAATGAACACTTGCTATTACTTAATAATATACAGTACATGAAAAAATTTAACATGAAGAGAATCTTTCCAATCAAAATGCTTTGTGCAAATAATATACATGAAAAAATTTAACAGAAAGAGCTTTTTTTCTAGTCAAAAATTATTTTTGTACAAATTTAAAAAAAATTAAAAAATTGCACTGTATTTCCTTTTTTCTGCACTGTATTTCCTCAAAACTTCACTGCTCTCAGCCAATCAGAATTGAGAAATTTTTTCATGTATATTATTAGAATAGTAAACACTATAGCATGGTTTGAGAAGATTATTTGATTGAAAAATTGCATGCATGTTATTCTGCACGAGTACAGTATGGTAATATCCAATCTTTTGGAAGTAATTATTATAATTATTAATGTTCTGTTCCAATGGTTCAATTCTGTTATAGTTATTTATATTTAATGTTTTGTTGACATACTGTATAAAACTAGTACAATATTTAGATGAAGTGTAAACTTTACAAAGCAACTTGATGGTTGTCTTATGTCAGAAAGAAATATTTGTGTATAGAAATTATCATTGTATTTTGAGTCATTAACATTGCATGTCTAATCCTTTAGGATACATTTCCAGTCCTTTTTTCTGACCACAGCTTTTCAGCAAGAGCATCCCTTATTTTCTCTGCTTTTTTTGAGGTGTCCTTGACTTTTCTGCATTCTCTCATCTGAAGCAACTCCCTGACAATTTCTCTGTTCCTTTTCTCATTGGTGTTGGGATCAATTGACAAATCGAGATTTTTTGGAATTGTATCACCCCTAGCAATACATACATTATGCAACACCATGCAGGCGAGAGTAACTGTTCGCACCTCCTCACTGCTGCTTTCGCATTTCCTAAGCAATACTCGCCATCTACCTTTTAGTTGCCCATATGCACCTAATAATAGTAATAATAATAATGATAATAATAATAATAATAATAACGGTAATAATAATAATAATAATAATGGTAATAATAATGGTAATAATAATAATAATAATAAGGATGATGATGATAATAATAATGGTAATAATGATGATAATAATAATAATAATAATAATAATACATGTAATGGTAATAATAATAATGGTAATTAAATAATGTTTAATATTTATATGGGAAGCCTAATCAGTTATAAATATAACTGTTATCAATAAGGGTATGTATAGGGTAATATAGGGTTACCTTCAGTAACCATTCTTGCTCGGCTTAGTCGATAGTTGAAATATCTTTGTTTCTCTGTGAGAATTGCATTGGTAAATGGTTTCATCAACCAAGATGTAAATGGAAATGCAGAATCACCAACCACAAGTGGTGGGACATCTTGTGAACCAACCTTTTTGGCAATTTGAGGAAGGTAGTTACCTTTCTGAATTTTTGACCAAAGGTCTGTTGATTGGAATATTATTGAATCATGCGAATTTCCTGGATAACCACAACTACCCCAAATGAAACGGTAGTGAGAGTCCACCATTGCCATGAGTACCACAGAATAGAAATTTTTAAAGTTATGATATTCTTTACAAGCTTCTTGACCACCTGGGGGGCATTTGATCGGAATGTGGCAGCCATCAATAGCTGCCCAACAACATGGGAACTGCCACATTTCTTCCATGTCAACAATTTTGTTTCTGAACTCCTGCTCTGAATGGGGCATATACTTGGTCACACTTTCATTCCACAGAAAGTCAATGATTGCTTGAGAAACCTCTTTTGTTATGGTGCAGACTGTTGAGAGGCCAAGCCCCGACATTTCAGCTATAGTAAAATAGTATGAGCCTCTTCCCAGACGGTAAAGACAAATAGCTAGTCTTAACTCTGGTGGAATTGGCTGTTCAACTAATGTTTGACGCTCTAGTACATGTTTTATTTTACTAAGAATGAATGTAAAAGTTCCCCGTGACACTCTAAACGTTTTCTTAAACCTGGTATCAGAATAGGTTGTCCAGATTATGTTCCACCAACCAGTATTTCTCGCAAGCCGGCGACATGAACGACGACGAGGTGTTGTAACCGCGTTCTTACCAGCAACAGATAAGAGAACTAATATGGTGGCAAGCTTGATCAGACGCATCCTTCTGCTCACGAGAATATGTAACGCGGATTCCATCATCTTTCTTCGTCTTCGCGCACGTCCAAGCATGCTCTGAAGTAAAGCAATTCTCCTGTTCGCTTCCATCTTGCTTTGATTGTTGATATTCGCCATTTTAATTTGCCCGCGAAAACCGCGAAGGCATACCACTGACCAACACGAACGAATGTTCGCAGCAAACAATTAAGTTCGACTTATTAAGTTCGACGTTTGAAACCACGCCGCGCTTTGTCGAACTTAATATGTATTAAGTTCGGCACATGGCAAGCTCGACGTTTGAAACGGGCCTAAGTCGGCAACCACAATTATTAAAGATTTTTATTTCCGGCGCGCTGTAATTGACAGTTTGGGCTTGTCACTTTAAAAGCGAATAACTCTTGAACCAAATCTGGGCCACCTCTAATTTTTCTTGGGCCAGCAAGAAGATAGAATGAGCTTCATTTTGATATATATGAAAGCCGCTTAAAATTGAAAGAAGCCATCGTAATGTTTCCCCCAAGACCATCCCAACGAATTAATAATAAAGTATTCTATTTTTAGCGCGCTGTGTAATTATAAACAATATAGGCTTGTCGCTTTAAAAGCGAATAACTCTTGAACCAGATCTGGGCCACTTCTAATTTTTTTTGGGCCAGCAAGAGGATAGAATGAGCTTTATTTTGATATATAGGAAAGCCGGTTAAAATGAAAAGAAGTCACCGCAATTTTCCCCCCAAGTGAATGTGGTGATAGCTTCACAGTTTCGGCGTATGCGGATAACTCTTAAACCAGATCTGGGCCACTTCTAGTTGTTCTTGGGCCAGCAAGATGATAGAATGAGCTTCAATTTGATATATAGGAAAGCCGGTAAAAAGTAACAGAAGCCATCGAAATGTTTCCCCCAAAGTCTAAGTCGGCAACCACAATTATTAAAGATTTTTATTTCCGGCGCGCTGTAATTGACAGTTTGGGCTTTTCGCTTTAAAAGCGAATAACTCTTGAACCAAATCTGGGCCACTTCTAATTTTTCTTGGGCCAGCAAGAAGATAGAATGAGCTTCATTTTGATATATATGAAAGCCGCTTAAAATTAAAAGAAGCCATCGTAATGTTTCCCCCAAGACCATCCCGACGAATTAATAATAAAGTATTCTATTTTTAGCGCGCTGTGTAATTATAAACAAGATAGGCTTGTCGCTTTAAAAGCGAATAACTCTTGAACCAGATCTGGGCCACTTCTAATTTTTTTTGGGCCAGCAAGAGGATAGAATGGACTTTATTTTGATATATAGGAAAGCCGGTTAAAATGAAAAGAAGTCACCGCAATTTTCCCCCCAAGTGAATGTGGTGATAGCTTCACAGTTTCGGCGTATGCGGATAACTCTTAAACCAGATCTGGGCCACTTCTAGTTGTTCTTGGGCCAGCAAGATGATAGAATGAGCTTCAATTTGATATATAGCAAAGCCAGTAAAAAGTAACAGAAGCCATCGAAATGTTTCCCCCAAAGTCTAAGTCGGCAACCACAATTATTAAAGATTTTTATTTCCGGCGCGCTGTAATTGACAGTTTGGGCTTGTCACTTTAAAAGCGAATAACTCTTGAACCAAATCTGGGCCACTTCTAATTTTTCTTGGGCCAGCAAGAAGATAGAATGAGCTTCATTTTGATATATATGAAAGCCGCTTAAAATTAAAAGAAGCCATCGTAATTGTAAGATGAGTGAATTGGTTGAAATTACACGAAGTAGTTCTTAAACGTGTTGGATGCGAAACCAGGATTATTCATATTAATGTTGACAACGTTCTCTGGTTTATAATATTTATTCGTAACTCGAATAAATATTATAAACCAGAGAACGTTGTCAACATTAATATAGTTCTTAAACGGTTAGTAGAACCGCAGGCGCAGTGTATTGAGACCGCATGGAAAACGTTTCAAGAAATAGTATATGAGGCTAGTTTTTCCTCGTTAAATCGGTAATAAAAGTGATTCAAACCAACATTTGTCAGCTTTCGTGTAGAAATTAATTAACAAGAAGAATCCATGTAACATTTTGGGGGCTCAGGCGGGAATTTCTACAGTGAAAACCGACAAACAACGACGGCAGAAGAAGAGTACTAATGGCGATAATGGGATTTATATTTATGGAACTATTGTGAGGTGAACACTCGTGTATTGTGGGTGAAATGCTTGTATTTTCGTCAACGATTGTGTGCAACTAGTGCTTCTCACTCAGAATGGACTGGTATTAAAGACAGGACTTGCAATGGAAGGTAAATTTGTATGACATTTAAACAGATAAACATATTCTACGAGCCAAAATGTCTGATCAGATAGAAGAGAAGTTAATGGAGTTAGAGTCGGAAATACTCACGTTAAACCTCGACGGAGTTTTAGAGTTGGCCCATAATATGAAACTTGATGAGTCGAGTATAAAAGAGAAGAGTAGATTTACCGTTTCAAAGTTGATTCGAGAAGCTATTGAACAGCAAGTGAGTGATTTAACCGAGAAACAAGAGAGTATGGAGTATACTTGGAAAGCATCAAAGCCTTCCTTGGCCCACCTCCCCTTGAAGAAAATAGTGGAGAGCTAGAGAGTAACGAGGAGGGATCCCCAGAAGAAAAGGAAATGTTAGAATTACAGGAAGAGATTGATAAATTGTCGAGTAAACAGAAAGAAATCAAGTCAAAGTTTATTAAGCTTTGCCACTAGCTTTTACATACACATATATATTAGGTAATCTCATTTCAAAGTACATAAAAAAGTATCTAAAAGAAGTATCTAAAGAAGTATCTTTAGTATCTAAAGTTGGTAGATGCTCAGAAGAAAAAGAACAAAGGAACTGATGTTAGTGAGGAAAATAGTGTTCAACTACAGGATGTCCTTAAAGTACCATTGGTTAATCTTGAGAAGAGTGTCCTGCACAGAGATTTCAAGATACAGGGGGTAGTAGGAGGCCCTGGGAAGTTGCGATCTTTTTGGGAGGATG
The DNA here is from genome assembly GCA_964035015.1 of Corallium rubrum. Lineage (NCBI taxonomy): Eukaryota > Metazoa > Cnidaria > Anthozoa > Scleralcyonacea > Coralliidae > Corallium > Corallium rubrum. The sequence goes on along the minus strand of CAXIUP010000296.1, from coordinate 158,641 downwards.
AGGTGCACATTGTGGTTTCAAGAAAAGGCCCAGACAGCCCTGTGTACGACGTTACGTCAGAGTCTAAGAAAAAGAAACCTCTTACATTACACCGCAACATGTTGCTCCCATGTGACTATCTCTTGAGTGAGTCAGCTGTGCCAGCATCTCGACAACGCCGTGTCCAGGACCGTCCGCCTCCCCGTGATACATCTATTGCAATTGGTGACAGCTCATCTGACGACGAGGACGAATTCCCTACAGTTTCACATCGACCGCAAGTACAGTTGAATGACAACGTTGCTGAAGTCGAGGAAAATTCAACAAACACAGAACAGCCAGTAGAACTACAGTCAGAAATGTCGGACGAAGAAGATCCACTAGCTGCTGAAGACAACCCTATTGAAGAACGACCAGAAGAAGCGGACGAAACACAAGAAGAAGCTCCAGCTGAAGAAACGCTAGAAGCAAGGAATGAAGACGTGCCTGTATCTGAAGACGTGCCTGTACCTGGAATGGAGGAAGAAACCATTGGGCATAATGGCGCTGATCGTCCTCAAAGAAATAGACAAGCTCCACAACGATTAGCGTATTATGCACCAGGACATCCAGCCTGTTTCTACTGTGGAGCGATGATTACGCAGTTCAACCAACAAACACCTCAGTTCCTTTACCATCAGCCAGAACAAATCCCGATACCCACTCCGTATCAATGGCACTGCAACTATCCTATGTTTCTGATGCAGTGGTAAGACAAGAACATTAACTTAGGGATACTAAGGGATTCATTTACATTGTTTTAGTATAGATAAGAAAGACAGAAAAGTTTGGTTAGTAGTTTCACTTTTAAGGTTTTTCATAATCCTGACTTCTAGCAGTATTATTAAGATACTTTTAGATCAGTTAACATGTAATAAAAGAAGATATGACAGCGGGAGGGCCTGATCAACCCAACCATTGTTCTATTGTGATAGAACTAATGTCAGCAAAACTGTAGAATAGAGTTACGTATGTTCAAGAACTGATTTAGAATTTTAGATCCTCTGAGATAACAGAAATGTCAAGGATGCCATTTATTTCAGGAGGAGGAGGGTGTAAGATGAGTGAATTGGTTGAAATTACACGAAGTAGTTCTTAAACGGTTAGTAGAACCGCAGGCGCAGTGTATTGAGACCGCATGGAAAACGTTTCAAGAAATAGTATATGAGGCTAGTTTTTCCTCGTTAAATCCGTAATAAAAGTGATTCAAACCAACATTTGTCAGCTTTCGTGTAGAAATTAATTAACAAGAAGAATCCATGTAACATAATGTTTCCCCCAAGACCATCCCAACGAATTAATAATAAAGTATTCTATTTTTAGCGCGCTGTGTAATTATAAACAATATAGGCTTGTCGCTTTAAAAGCGAATAACTCTTGAACCAGATCTGGGCCACTTCTAATTTTTTTTGGGCCAGCAAGAGAATAGAATGAGCTTTATTTTGATATATAGGAAAGCCGGTTAAAATGAAAAGAAGTCACCGCAATTTTCCCCCCAAGTGAATGTGGTGATAGCTTCACAGTTTCGGCGTATGCGGATAACTCTTAAACCAGATCTGGGCCACTTCTAGTTGTTCTTGGGCCAGCAAGATGATAGAATGAGCTTCAATTTGATATATAGGAAAGCCGGTAAAAAGTAACAGAAGCCATCGAAATGTTTCCCCCACAGTCCAAGTCGGCAACCACAATTATTAAAGATTTTTATTTCCGGCGCGCTGTAATTGACAGTTTGGGCTTGTCGATTTAAAAGCGAATAACTCTTGAACCAAATCTGGGCCACTTCTAATTTTTCTTGGGCCAGCAAGAAGATAGAATGAGCTTCATTTTGATATATATGAAAGCCGCTTAAAATTAAAAGAAGCCATCGTAATGTTTCCCCCAAGACCATCCCGACGAATTAATAATAAAGTATTCTATTTTTAGCGCGCTGTGTAATTATAAACAATATAGGCTTGTCGCTTTAAAAGCGAATAACTCTTGAACCAGATCTGGGCCACTTCTAATTTTTTTTGGGCCAGCAAGAGAATAGAATGAGCTTTATTTTTATATATAGGAAAGCCGGTTAAAATGAAAAGAAGTCACCGAAATCTTTCCCCCAAGTGAATGTGGTGATAGCTTCACAGTTTCGGCGTATGCGGATAACTCTTAAGGCCTGGCCAAACGCTTTCAACATCGCATTCAACATCATTCAACATTGTTGAACGATGTTGAATAATGTTGAAAGCACGAGTGGCCAAATGAATTCAACATCGTTCAACATTCATGAATGACAATTAATTGAACGCGGGCTACCACAAAAGCTGGAATCGACAATATCCCGCATGGCGCATGTCTCTGTTCAACAAAGTTGAATGAAATGTGGCCAAATGCGTTCAACACCTTTCAACATTTTGAGAACAATAGAAATGTTGAACGCGTGTTGAACGAAAATTTGAACATGTTAAAATTTCGTTCAACATCATTCAACACCATTCAACAACGTTCAACATCATTCAACAGGGGTGGCCAAACGCTTTCAACATATTGAGTTCAACAATGTTGAACGATGTTGAATGAAATGTTGAAAGCGTTTGGCCAGGCCTTTAAACCAGATCTGGGCCACTTCTAGTTGTTCTTGGGCCAGCAAGATGATAGAATGAGCTTCAATTTGATATATAGGAAAGCCGGTAAAAAGTAACAGAAGCCATCGAAATGTTTCCCCCAAAGTCTAAGTCGGCAACCACAATTATTAAAGATTTTTATTTCCGGCGCGCTGTAATTGACAGTTTGGGCTTGTCGCTTTAAAAGCGAATAACTCTTGAACCAAATCTGGGCCACTTCTAATTTTTCTTGGGCCAGCAAGAAGATAGAATGAGCTTCATTTTGATATATATGAAAGCCGCTTAAAATTAAAAGAAGCCATCGTAATGTTTCCCCCAAGACCATCCCGACGAATTAATAATAAACCAATGTGAAGGTATCACCACATTCATCCTCGGATTCATCACCAGATTCATCACCAGATTCATCACCACATTCGCAAAGCAAATATTTCACCTTCAATAATTCCTTCAATAATCAACTGATCGCCACACACGATACACCAAATTAAAGCTTATTATTCCATCTATCTGGCCAAAGATTAACGGCGTTTGTTTGAAGAATTTATAAAGGAAAAAATAACGATTTACCAGAAACTACTCGCTCTTCGGTCTTGGGGAAAAATTTCGGTGACTTCTTTATTTTAACCGGCTTTCCTATATATCAAAATGAAGCTCATTCTATTCTCTTGCTGTCCCAAAAAAAATTAGAAGTGGCCCAGATAGAAGTGGCCCAGATCTGGTTTAAGAGTTATCTGCATACGCCGAAACTGTGAAGCTATCACCACATTCATTTGGGGGGAAAATTTCGGTGACTTCTTTTCATTTTAACCGGCTTTCCTATATATCAAAATGAAGCTCATTCTATTCTCTTGCTGTCCCAAAAAAAATTAGAAGTGGCCCAGATCTGGTTCAAGAGTTATTCGCTTTTAAAGCGACAAGCCCATATTGTTTATAATTACACAGCGCGCTAAAAATAGAATACTTTATTATTAATTCGTCGGGATGGTCTTGGGGGAAACATTACGATGGCTTCTTTTAATTTTAAGCGGCTTTCATATGTATCAAAATGAAGCTGATTCTATCCTCTTGCTGGCCCAAAAAGAATTAGAAGTGGCCCAGATTTGGTTCAAGAGTTATTCGCTTTTAAAGCGACAAGCCCAAACTGTCAATTACAGCGCGCCGGAAATAAAAATCTTTAATAATTGTGGTTGCCGACTTAGACTTTGGGGGAAAAATTTCGATGGCTTCTATTATTTTTTACCTGCTTTCCTATATATCAAATTGAACCTCATTCTATCATCTTGCTGGCCCAAGAAAAACTAGAAGTGGCCCAGATCTGGTTTAAGAGTTATCTGCATACGCCGAAACTGTGAAGCTATCACCACATTCATTTGGGGGGAAAATTTCGGTGACTTCTTTTCATTTTAACCGGCTTTCCTATATATCAAAATGAAGCTCATTCTATTCTCTTGCTGTCCCAAAAAAAATTAGAAGTGGCCCAGATCTGGTTCAAGAGTTATTCGCTTTTAAAGCGACAAGCCCATATTGTTTATAATTACACAGCGCGCTAAAAATAGAATACTTTATTATTAATTCGTCGGGATGGTCTTGGGGGAAACATTACGATGGCTTCTTTTAATTTTAAGCGGCTTTCATATGTATCAAAATGAAGCTGATTCTATCCTCTTGCTGGCCCAAAAAGAATTAGAAGTGGCCCAGATCTGGTTCAAGAGTTATTCGCTTTTAAAGCGACAAGCCCAAACTGTCAATTACAGCGCGCCGGAAATAAAAATCTTTAATAATTGTGGTTGCCGACTTAGACTTTGGGGGAAAAATTTCGATGGCTTCTATTATTTTTTACCTGCTTTCCTATATATCAAATTGAACCTCATTCTATCATCTTGCTGGCCCAAGAAAAACTAGAAGTGGCCCAGATCTGGTTTAAGAGTTATCTGCATACGCCGAAACTGTGAAGCTATCACCACATTCATTTGGGGGGAAAATTTCGGTGACTTCTTTTCATTTTAACCGGCTTTCCTATATATCAAAATGAAGCTCATTCTATTCTCTTGCTGTCCCAAAAAAAATTAGAAGTGGCCCAGATCTGGTTCAAGAGTTATTCGCTTTTAAAGCGACAAGCCCATATTGTTTATAATTACACAGCGCGCTAAAAATAGAATACTTTATTATTAATTCGTCGGGATGGTCTTGGGGGAAACATTACGATGGCTTCTTTTAATTTTAAGCGGCTTTCATATGTATCAAAATGAAGCTGATTCTATCCTCTTGCTGGCCCAAAAAGAATTAGAAGTGGCCCAGATCTGGTTCAAGAGTTATTCGCTTTTAAGGGGCCGTTCACACTAGCGAGTTAAATCGATCCGAGACCGATTTAAGGCAAAATGAACCAGATGTGAACAGTCGCAAGCGAACCGAGATCGATCTCGAATCGATCTAAACTAGTCCACTTCTGGAGATGGTCTCGAATCGAATTAGTTTGGATCACATCGAAGTGTGAACGCGGGGAACACAGCAAAGCGAATTATTCAGGCTGGTTACCTGAATTTAATATGATTTGGTAACCACGCTAAAACCATGCGCGGCAAAAATACGACGGCCATTTTGTTTTCGCTAGAATATCTGGCAGTTTATCTACTACCTTTATTTATAAACATGTCAAAACGGGGAGAAACCTGGTCAAACGAGGAGACTTCGGCTTTAATTGCAATCTGGGGAGATCAAGAAATTCAAAAGAAGTTAAGTAATTGTCACAAAAACTCTGACATTTACAAAATAATTAGCGATAAACTGGAGAAAGTTAATGGTTACGAGAGGGACCTCGGCCAATGTCGAACAAAAATTAAACACCTAAAGATCATGTATAAGAAGTACAAGGACTCCCTGGCATCCTCTGGTGCTGGCAGAAGAAAGCCTCCGAAGTTTTTTGATGAGCTGGATAGATTTCTGGGCGACAAGCCGGATGCCACAGGGATTGAAAACAGCATTGATACCTCAGACTCAACATCGGAAATCAGTAACGAGCTCGAGGATGAAAGTGTTGGTTATAATGATATAGGTAAACTCCTTAAATTGATTGTATAATTAGTTTTTTTTCTTGTTCTGTCTTCATTTTGTTAATTATTATGAGTTTGTACCCAGATTATTGCATTATCATACATTTCAAATTTTTATAATAATTTATTTCAGATTCAGATCTTGTTCAAAAATATGGTGAGGGATCGACGTATGAAAAAGCATGCCCAGAATGTGGATACAACGTAGAGTTGCAGTCAACAGGAGTTCACTTTGGTGACAATGGATGTGTAAAGGTTTATTGTGAGGATGATGAGTTTCACTGCCTCAAATGCTTCTTCACAGGCAAGGGTACATAGACTAATTTTGCTAGCAACTTGTTATTCTATCCCAGTATCTTGTAATATATATATATATATATATATATATATATATATATATATATATATATATATATATATATATATATATATATATATATAATGTAGTCAGGAGTGGTTTAGGAGCACTATTTTAGGATCTCTGGGTTCTATCATATTTCTAGATCTATTTTGAAATTAAAAATGATGAATTATCCTAAAATTCAATGCTGTTTTTGTATTGTTAAAAATAGCATAATCCATATTTTAGCAAAGTTCAGGGGGGGGGGCACGCTCCTTTTGCCACATACATGCTTGATACTGTTTAATATCAACTTCAATAAAAGTGTTGTATCTTTACTAACATCTGCAGAACTTTTCTTTCAGAATCTGGCAAGGTTGATGTTGATCCAAGAAACAAAAGGAAAATAGAGAGTTCAGAAGTAAAAAGGGGAAGAAAGCAAAGAAGGAAACAGCAGTCGAGAGAGCTATGGGTAAATTTACCGAATATCAGAAAGATTCAGATAAAGCATTTCTTGGTCACATGAAGGAACAAGCAAAGGTAGAGGCAGAACTGAGGAGTCAGGAGTTAAAGGCATTTTCAGACTCAATGGCACTGCTTGCTGGGGCAATTGCAGGAAACCGACCTAACCCTACAACTGCACATGGAAGCCTTCGTAATAATTATCACACCACTATCGAGGATGATGGCAAAACATATTACTCATTCTAGACTGTTCACATTTGAATTGATCTTATAGTTATGTTCTTGTGTTAAATTTATTGGACTGCGTGAACACAAATGGAACACCAAACAAGTGAATATTTGTACACTACACAGGTTACAAAAGATGATATACTTTTAATGTTACCTAGCTTCAATGGCATATCATTATTTATTACATAATTATTGCAGTATATATATATTGTTACTTATATATTGTTACTTACTTGTATTTAATATATTTTTGTACAAGCATAAATGTAAAGTTTACTGTGTTCTAAAAAGTTCAGTCAAAGCTTCTCTGATTTCCTGTGCAGTAGTGTCTACTTGGGTCCCAAAGTCAAAGCTTTCATCACCTATATTATCATTTGTATTAAGCCACGCTTCCTGAAATCCATCTCCCCTCATCTCACAAAGATTATGCAGGACACAACAAGAGGCAATTTTTTTAGGCAAATACTTCAAACTCGTATCATTTCTCGTGAGAAGGCAACGGAATCTGCCTTTCAGCCCGCCAAATGCTCCTTCAATGACATTTCTTGCTTTGCTTAACCGGTAATTAAAGAGAATTTGTTCCTGACTTAAAATCCCTGTGTTTTGGTATCGTTTGAGCAACCAAGGTAGTAGAGGGTATGCTGGGTCTCCAACTAAGAAGAGTGGAACATCACATCCATTGATATTCTCTGTCCACTGGAATAAAAACGAGTGGTGTAAAAATGAGTGGTGTAAAAAAGTGTGTGTGTGTGTGTGTGTGTGTGTGTGTGTGTGTGTGTGTGTGTGTGTGTGATTTTACAACTTAACAGTGCAATGCCAAACATGGACCTGGATGTGAAACTATCCCTACTAATACTTTATACTGTATTCCAATTAGTATAATATAATTTATCCAGTAATTATATACTTTATATTAACTCTTTAGAGGCTATGGTCCTCCCTTTCATGAGTAAAATTGTCTGAAGAAATCGTTGGGCAGGGAGAATTGTTGCTAGGAACACTTTTTTATAGAAACAGGATGAAATGGTTCATTTTAAGGGGTTTTTAACATAAGATGTCAGATGGGTGTGCTGAAAAGTGTGTGTGATAAATATTAGGAAAGTATATTTGTTCTCCCACAGTACCTTGAGAAGTGGCCTTTTAACCACATAGAAACAATGTCTCGTTGCATGATTTTCTATACAATATAAGAATCTAAAATATGTAGCTATTAAAGAAGCTATTTACTGATTAATACTTACATCAGGAAAAAGATCACCATTCTGACCTTTGAGGTATAATCCTGAGTTACTTAATACTCTGGCATCATGCACCTTCCCAGGCCACTTAATGTATATATCGGTGAACCTTCAAGCAAACAAACATTTTTTTGCTTAAAATTTATATTCTTCTAATTTATTACACTTTCCAACGCTTGTGCATTAAGAAATTATACCAAGCAAAAAGTCAAAACACCCAGATTTTTTTATGAGTTGATATCCATTATTATCCAGAAGAAAACAGCAGATTATCTGGTAGAAGTTGAACCAATTTAAATGTAATACCTGTACAGATGATCAACCACGGCTTGCATGACAATAGAATGGAACCCTTTTCGGTTGTAATAGTATGCTGGAGAGTCTGGAGGTGCGGTTATCGGGATATGAGTTCCATCGATTGCTCCTACACACTGGGGAAAATTCCACTCCGAATGAAAACCATCAACAACAGCTCGTAAAGAATATCCTGTTGGCCATGTGATAAACCGTGGCAAGAGGATGCTAACGATTGCTTGGCAAACTTCGTTGACAATTTGACATGCTGTGCTCTTCGCCACGTCAAATCTCCAACCCAAAGAACGTAGATCTTCCCCTGTTGCCAGATGCCAGAGGCAAATGGCCACTCGTTTCTGGAGAGGGTCCGAGGGATGGACCTTCTAAATCGTGTATTCTGTTTATTTAAAGTTGGGGACAATTCCTCGCAAACAAAAGAAAAAGTGCTTCTTGTCATGCGGAAATTGTCTATCCACAGCCTGTCTTCTTCCCATAGAGAAACCGTTCTTTCCCAAAAATAGCACTGGCCCCTGGTTGGTTCGATCCAAAATCGTCTTTCTACCGCTCCATTCAAAGTATTAACCAAGGCAATTTGACGTCTTTTGTTATTCTGTAGATACCGCAAAATAGTCTGGCCTATTTTTTTCGAATTCTTTGCACGTTTTCTTGTCTTTTCCCTGTACTGACTTACCAAAATAGCCAACGCAGAAACTAAGGCTATCCGCCATTATTGTTTCTCAGACTCAAACCCAGTTTTCGCGCTGTTTCCACGAGAACGTGATCCAGAAGCCCCCCCCCCCCCGTTCTTCAACTTAGTGTGAACGCTCCGGACAAGTGAACCGAGATCGATCTCGGATCGATCCAACTAGATCGATCCACAAACGAGCTAAGTGTGAATGGCCCCTAAAGCGACAAGCCCATATTGTTTATAATTACACAGCGCGCTAAAAATAGAACACTTTATTATTAATTCGCCGGGATGGACTTGGGGGAAACATTACGATGACTTCTTTTAATTTTAAGCGGCTTTCATATATATCAAAATGAAGCTCATTCTATCTTCTTGCTGGCCCAAGAAAAATTAGAAGTGGCCCAGATTTGGTTCAAGAGTTATTCGCTTTTAAAGCGACAAGCCCAAACTGTCAATTACAGCGCGCCGGAAATAAAAATCTTTAATAATTGTGGTTGCCGACTTAGACTTTGGGGGGAAAATTTGGATGACTTCTATTATTTTTTACCTGCTTTCCTATATATCAAATTGAACCTCATTCTATCATCTTGCTGGCCCAAGAAAAACTAGAAGTGGCGCAGATCTGGTTTAAGAGTTATCCGCATACGCCGAAACTGTGAAGCTATCACCGCATTCACTTGGGGGGGAAATTTCGGTGACTTCTTTTCATTTTAACCGGCTTTCCTATATATCAAAATGAAGCTCATTCTATTCTCTTGCTGGCCCAAAAAAAATTAGAAGTGGCCCAGATTTGGTTCAAGAGTTATTCGCTTTTAAAGCGACAAGCCCAAACTGTCAATTACAGCGCGCCGGAAATAAAAATCTTTAATAATTGTGGTTGCCGACTTAGACTTTGGGGGGAAAATTTGGATGACTTCTATTATTTTTTACCTGCTTTCCTATATATCAAATTGAACCTCATTCTATCATCTTGCTGGCCCAAGAAAAACTAGAAGTGGCGCAGATCTGGTTTAAGAGTTATCCGCATACGCCGAAACTGTGAAGCTATCACCGCATTCACTTGGGGGGAAAATTTCGGTGACTTCTTTTCATTTTAACCGGCTTTCCTATATATCAAAATGAAGCTCATTCTATTCTCTTGCTGGCCCAAAAAAAATTAGAAGTGGCCCAGATTTGGTTCAAGAGTTATTCGCTTTTAAAGCGACAAGCCCAAACTGTCAATTACAGCGCGCCGGAAATAAAAATCTTTAATAATTATGGTTGCCGACTTAGACATTGGGGAAAAAATTTCGATGGTTTCTGTTACTTTTTACCAGCTTTCCTATATATCAAACTGAAGCTCATTCTATCGTCTTGCTGGCCCAAGAAAAACTAGAAGTGGCCCAGATCTGGTTTAAGAGTTATCCGCATACGCCGAAACTGTGAAGCTATCACCACATTCACTTGGGGGTTAAATTTCGGTGACTTCTTTTCATTTTAACCGGCTTTCCTATATATCAAAATGAAGCTCATTCTATTCTCTTGCTGGCCCAAAAAAAATTAGAAGTGGCCCAGATCTGGTTCAAGAGTTATTCGCTTTTAAAGCGAGACGCCCATATTGTTTATAATTACGCAGCGCGCTAAAAATAGAATACTTTATTTTTTTAATTCGTTGGGATGGTCTTGGGGAAACATAATAAATCTTGAACCAAATCTGGGCCACTTCGAGTTTTTCTTGGGCCAGCAAGACGATAGAATGAGGTTCAATTTGATATATAGGAAAGCTGGTAAAAAATAACAGAAGCCATCGAAATTTTTCCCCCAAAGTATAAGTCGTCAACCACAATTATTAAAGATTTTTATTTCCTTCGCGCTGTAATTGACAGTTTGGGAGTGTCGCTTTAAAAGCGAATAACTCCTGAACCAAATCTGGGCCACTTCTAATTTTTCTTGGGCCAGTAAGACGATAGAATGAGCTTCAATTTCATATATAGCAAAGCTGGTAAAAAATAACAGAAGCCATCGAAATCTTTCCCCCAAAGTCTAAGTCGGCAACCACAATTATTAAAGGTAATATTGGGCATTTCGCTCGATTACATAGCATGTTCTAAGGATTTTAGGTGAAGGAAAATTCGAGCGCAGAATATATACGTTTTAAGACCAAACCGGGACTAGTTGCGAAAAATGCAACTACACAGGCCTTCCGGCAGGAATTGAACCCACGACCTTGCGATTCTAGTGCAATGCTCTGACCACTGAGCCACGGAGGGCGTTGCCAAGAGCTTGTGGCTCAGTGGCCAGAGCATTGCACTAGAATCGCAAGGTCGTGGGTTCAATTCCTGCCGGAAGGCCTCTGTAGTTGGATTTTTCGCAACTGGTCCCGGTTTGGTCTTAAAACGTATATATTCTCCGCTCGAATTTTCCTTCACAATTATTAAAGATTTTTATTTCCGGCGCGCTGTAATTGACAGTTTGGGAGTGTCGCTTTAAAAGCGAATAACTCCTGAACCAAATCTGGGCCACTTCTAATTTTTCTTGGGCCAGCAAGAGGATAGAATGAGCTTCATTTTTATATATAGGAAAGCCGGTTAAAATGAAAAGAAGTCACCGAAATTTTCCCCCCAAGTGAATGTGGTGATAGCTTCACAGTTTCGGCGTATGCGAGTAACTCTTAAACCAGATCTGGGCCACTTCTAGTTTTTCTTGGGCCAGCAAGATGATAGAATGAGGTTCAATTTGATATATAGGAAAGCAGGTAAACAATAATAGAAGCCATCGAAATTTTTCCCCCAAAGTCTAAGTCGGCAACCACAATTATTAAAGATTTTTATTTCCGGCGCGCTGTAATTGCCAGTTTGGGAGTGTCGCTTTAAAAGCGAATAACTCCTGAACCAAATCTGAGCCACTTCTAATTTTTCTTGGGGCAGTAAGACGATAGAATGAGCTTCATTTTGATATATAGGAAAGCCGGTTAAAATGAAAAGAAGTCACCGAAATTTTCCCCCCAAGTGAATGTGGTGATAGCTTCACAGTTTCGGCGTATGCGAATAACTCTTAAACCAGATCTGGGCCACTTCTAGTTGTTCTTGGGCCAGCAAGACGATAGAATGAGCTTCAATTTGATATATAGGAAAGCTGGTAAAAAGTAACAGAAGCCATCGAAATGTTTCCCCCAAAGTCTAAGTCGGCAACCACAATTATTAAAGATTTTTATTTCCGGCGCGCTGTAATTGACAGTTTGGGCTTGTCGCTTTAAAAGCGAATAACTCTTGAACCAAATCTGGGCCACTTCTAATTCTTTTTGGGCCAGCAAGAGGATAGAATGAGCTTCATTTTGATATATATGAAAGCCGCTTAAAATTAAAAGAAGCCATCGTAATGTTTCCCCCAAGACCATCCCGACGAATTAATAATAAAGTATTCTATTTTTAGCGCGCTGTGTAATCATAAACAATATGGGCTTGTCGCTTTAATAGCGAATAACTCTTGAACCAGATCTGGGCCACTTCTAATTTTTTTTGGGCCAGCAAGAGAATAGAATGAGCTTCATTTTGATATATAGGAAAGCCGGTTAAAATGAAAGGAAGTCACCGAAATTTTTCCCCCAAGACCGAAGAGCGAGTAGTTTCTAGTAAATCGTTATTTTCCCCATTATAAATTCTTCAAACAAACGCCGTTAATCTTGGGCCAAATAGATAGAATAATAAGCTTTAATTTGGTGTATCGTATGTGCCGATCGGTTGATTATTGAAGGTGAAATATTTGCTTTGCGAATGTGGTGATGAATCTGGTGATGAATCTGGTGATGAATCTGGTGATGAATCCGAGGATCAATGTGGTGATACCTTCACACTGGTTAATAATAAAGTATTCTATTTTTAGCGCGCTGTGTAATTATAAACAATATAGGCTTGTCGCTTTAAAAGCGAATAACTCTTGAACCAGATCTGGGCCACTTCTAATTTTTTTTGGGCCAGCAAGAGAATAGAATGAGCTTTATTTTTATATATAGGAAAGCCGGTTAAAATGAAAAGAAGTCACCGAAATCTTTCCCCCAAGTGAATGTGGTGATAGCTTCACAGTTTCGGCGTATGCGGATAACTCTTAAACCAGATCTGGGCCACTTCTAGTTGTTCTTGGGCCAGCAAGATGATAGAATGAGCTTCAATTTGATATATAGGAAAGCCGGTAAAAAGTAACAGAAGCCATCGAAATGTTTCCCCCAAAGTCTAAGTCGGCAACCACAATTATTAAAGATTTTTATTTCCGGCGCGCTGTAATTGACAGTTTGGGAGTGTCGCTTTAAAAGCGAATAACTCCTGAACCAAATCTGGGTCACTTCTAATTTTTCTTGGGGCAGCAAGAGGATAGAATGAGCTTCATTTTGATATATAGGAAAGCCGGTTAAAATGAAAAGAAGTCACCGAAATTTTCCCCCCAAGTGAATGTGGTGATAGCTTCACAGTTTCGGCGTATGCGAGTAACTCTTAAACCAGATCTGGGCCACTTCTAGTTGTTCTTGGGCCAGCAAGACGATAGAATGAGCTTCAATTTGATATATAGGAAAGCTGGTAAAAAGTAACAGAAGCCATCGAAATGTTTCCCCCAAAGTCTAAGTCGGCAACCACAATTATTAAAGATTTTTATTTCCGGCGCGCTGTAATTGACAGTTTGGGCTTGTCGCTTTAAAAGCGAATAACTCTTGAACCAAATCTGGGCCACTTCTAATTCTTTTTGGACCAGCAACAGGATAGAATGAGCTTCATTTTGATATATATGAAAGCCGCTTAAAATTAAAAGAAGCCATCGTAATGTTTCCCCCAAGACCATCCCGACGAATTAATAATAAAGTATTCTATTTTTAGCGCGCTGTGTAATCATAAACAATATGGGCTTGTCGCTTTAATAGCGAATAACTCTTGAACCAGATCTGGGCCACTTCTAATTTTTTTTGGGCCAGCAAGAGAATAGAATGAGCTTCATTTTGATATATAGGAAAGCCGGTTAAAATGAAAGGAAGTCACCGAAATTTTTCCCCCAAGACCGAAGAGCGAGTAGTTTCTAGTAAATCGTTATTTTCCCATTATAAATTCTTCAAACAAACGCCGTTAATCTTGGGCCAAATAGATAGAATAATAAGCTTTAATTTGGTGTATCGTATGTGCCGATCGGTTGATTATTGAAGGAATTATTGAAGGTGAAATATTTGCTTTGCGAATGTGGTGATGAATCTGGTGATGAATCTGGTGATGAATCTGGTGATGAATCCGAGGATGAATGTGGTGATACCTTCACACTGGTTAATAATAAAGTATTCTATTTTTAGCGCGCTGTGTAATTATAAACAATATAGGCTTGTCGCTTTAAAAGCGAATAACTCTTGAACCAGATCTGGGCCACTTCTAATTTTTTTTGGGCCAGCAAGAGAATAGAATGAGCTTTATTTTTATATATAGGAAAGCCGGTTAAAATGAAAAGAAGTCACCGAAATCTTTCCCCCAAGTGAATGTGGTGATAGCTTCACAGTTTCGGCGTATGCGGATAACTCTTAAACCAGATCTGGGCCACTTCTAGTTGTTCTTGGGCCAGCAAGACGATAGAATGAGCTTCAATTTGATATATAGGAAAGCCGGTAAAAAGTAACAGAAGCCATCGAAATGTTTCCCCCAAAGTCTAAGTCGGCAACCACAATTATTAAAGATTTTTATTTCCGGCGCGCTGTAATTGACAGTTTGGGCTTGTCGCTTTAAAAGCGAATAACTCTTGAACCAAATCTGGGCCACTTCTAATTTTTCTTGGGCCAGCAAGAAGATAGAATGAGCTTCATTTTGATATATATGAAAGCCGCTTAAAATTAAAAGAAGCCATCGTAATGTTTCCCCCAAGACCATCCCGACGAATTAATAATAAAGTATTCTATTTTTAGCGCGCTGTGTAATTATAAACAATATAGGCTTGTCGCTTTAAAAGCGAATAACTCTTGAACCAGATCTGGGCCACTTCTAATTTTTTTTGGGCCAGCAAGAGAATAGAATGAGCTTCATTTTGATATATAGGAAAGCCGGTTAAAATGAAAAGAAGTCACCGAAATTTTTCCCCCAAGACAGAAGAGCGAGTAGTTTCTAGTAAATCGTTATTTTTCCCATTATAAATTCTTCAAACAAACGCCGTTAATCTTGGGCCAGATAGATGGAATAATAAGCTTTAATTTGGTGTATCGTGTGTGCCGATCGGTTGATTATTGAAGGAATTATTGAAGGTGAAATATTTGCTTTGCGAATGTGGTGATGAATCTGGTGATGAATCTGGTGATGAATCTGGTGATGAATCTGGTGATGAATCCGAGGATGAATGTGGTGATACCTTCACACTGGTGTTGCCATTGAGTCTTGCATATAATTTAAACAGCATAACTTCACAGTCTCGCTATATTTTTAAATTCTATTTTGGTAGTTTATGTATATTCTTGTATCTTGTCTACTATTAAATTATATCCTTGTTAACTATCATAGTTAAGGTTCTTGGGCTTGTTGTAATTTGCCTAATTATGCTGTCGTTTATATACCCTGTCTTGGCTCAGTACTAATGTCCACAAATATTTTTTAAAAATGTACTATAGTCAGAAAAGTGTAACTTATAAATAAACTTTATATACATTTACAAATTATCAAGAATCTAGTTGAATCATGAATGTTTATAAATATCAAATTATGTTGGAATTACAATATATTTGACTAAATTGAGACTTATAGTTATAGCCAGGCACACAGTTACTATTTATAGGCTGAAATTAAAATTAAATCTCAAGGGATTCCTAAGAAAAACCTTTTTTGGTTGGAAGTACAAGAATAAATTATAAACCCACTAAACAAAAATGAATTCGATATTAGTTTTGTGAACTGTCAATACTGATTAGAAATTTTGATTGGCCATAATCATGTTTATTAGACATTATGGTGTAAAATAAGAATTTTATTAGTAGTTTTGTGCACAGTAATATGAAGCAATTTTTCTGTCTATTCAAATACAATTGGACATTTTTCACTGCTATTTCAAGGCTGTGAGGTTTTTCTATAACTAATTCTATTTATAATATGCAGTCAAACACCTTCTTAAGTGGACACCCCTTTTAAATGGAAACAGACAGCTTATCTTTGGTTCCAGTGAGCAAATTAACCTCTCTTAATTAAGTGAACAAATCCATATCAAAATTAAAGTTTTCTTAACCCTTTATGACCCAGGAGGTCTCCAATTGATGAGTAAAATAACAATATCATTCCCATCGGTGCCATTAGAAAAGAAAAAGTGAAATTTAGAAAAAACAAAATTTTGTCTTTGTTAATTTCTATGGAATGCCGTTTGTGTCAATAATAATTGTCTGACATATATACAACTTGTTGGCAAATAATGTAGTTGTTGGCAAATATATAAAACTTGTTCAAATATATTCAACTTAATAGCAAATATATACAACTTGTTGGCAAATATATACAATAATTGTTGCATAAAATAAATACAACCTGTTCACAAATATATAAAACTAGCTTGTTGCATAATATATAAAACTTGTTGCAAAATATACAACATGTTTTCTAATATAAAACTTGTTGCATAATATATAAAATTTGTTGCAAAATATACACCATGTTTTCTAATATAGAACTTGTTGTGTAATATATAAAATAAAACTTGTTGTGTAATATATAAAACTTCTTGCAAAATACAACTTGGTAAAAAAAACTATTTTCAATACCGGTGGTGGTGAAGTGTAAAAAGTTATGGGTGAGTGCTGGAAACGTTAGAATCTACGAGGGTTGGGGCATGCTCTCCCTTAATTATTAAAATCTAGAGTCGTTGAAATACCATTTCCTGTGTTTTGGGGGCAGAGTTCTGAAGATTATAAGACGTCATATAAAATATACAGAAGATAACACATTTCAGTGTGTTGAATGTATATTGAAAACTTGCCAGGTATTAAATCTGTGGTGTAGCATGACCATTCTGAGTGGGGGGTGGGGGGAGGGGGGTTACCTCTATTGCCTCTGCTCCTCACATTACCGACCTTTCCGAAAAGTAGGGAGGGGTGACAACAATGTGAGTGAAAGGGTTAAAATCCGTTGTCCACATCCTGATTTAGACAATAAATCGTCTAGTAATCATACGTCTTCTTCCTTATTCCAATTTACTGGAAGCAGCCTGGGAACAAGCTACGTCAACCCACATCTATTAAGCAGCAGACTATTAGAAAAGTAATAGGGGGGGGGGGGCAAAAAATCGTGCAGCAATTTGAATGGAAATAAATTTGTGCACAAAAAAATAATAATCCTTTAATTGCACACTAACTAAGTAATACGAGCAACAAATTGCTGCAACATTGTTGCGTTGCAAGTCTAACAGCGTTGTTGCACGTCTTACCACCCAGCTCAAACATTGTCATGCAAAAAAATTTTGTTGTTGCAAGTTGAAACAGCATGTTGCAGCAAGTAGAACTAGCATCTACTTTTTTCAACAATTTTTTTCAATTTGCAACAACAAAATTTTGTTGTGTGACAATTTTTAAGGTGTGTGGTAATACGTGCAACAATGCTTTTCAATTTGCAATGCAACAAAGTTGCATTGAAAGTTGAAGAAAAATGTTGCCTGTATTACATAGCCCTTTAAAGCTTGGAGCCTTCCCGTTGACGAGTAAAATCGTCTGGTGTTAGGCAGAGTAAAATAGTAGTCGTTTTCAGGTCTCAACTGGGCTAGCCTTTGTAGGAAATTAGACTACACAATGAACATTTTAAACTCTCTTTATTAACAACTACAACATGTCGAACCAAAAAAGCAACGTGAAGAAGACCCCCCACGAATCTTCTTCGGTATCTTAGCAACTCAGGCATCGAATGCCACAGTACCCCAAAGTATCCTGTTCAAATCACAGTTTTCTCAACACCCTCCCCCTTTCTTAGCTCTTAAAGCTAAGAAACAGTCATATTTGCATGTAGTTTTCTTGAGTGTCACTCGTAATCTGCCGAATTTTCTCTATAGCCTTTGTCTTTGCTTCTCTGGCAGCTCTTGGTTTAAATTCCTTCACCTCCGGATTAAGGGGTTTCGCTAGTCTCTTCTCTTCAGATGCTGGTTTCTTCTCATCAGGTGTGTTTGATAGCTCCATCGGATAGAGATGTTCCAATGGTCTCTCCAATCTTCCGTTCCCTGTCTTTAGCACAGCACCACGAACCACGCCATCTTTCCCAGTGATCAGTTTCTCAACCGCTCCCATTTTCCAAATTCCTCTGTTCTTTTCTTCTCCCTTGATTATCATAATATCTCCGACTGATATCTTGGCTTTCTTTCCCGATAATTGGTATGTTTTTCTCTCAGCAACTTGACATATTCTGATGACCATCTGTTCCACATTACATCTTTACAGCGCTTAATGTACCTTGCTCGCTTGCACATTCCTTTCGTCTCGTCTAACTCTTCTGGATCTTCCTCAGGGAGGCTAACGTTAACTCCATGCAACATTCCATTCGGGGTCAATGGTTGAAGCTGAATGTCATCTTCCATGTATCCCAGCAGTCGATTATTTAGCGTTACTTCCACGTCGAGTAGAACTTCCTTAAGCTTCTTGAATGATAGGTTTGCTTGTCCCACAGCTTTCTTGAGCGCGTTCTTCATCAAGCCCACCATGCGCTCAAAAAACCCACCCCACCAGGGGCTCCTTGAAAGGTTGAATTGCCAACATATGTCACGTCGGGCTAGGTAATCATTCAGCACCCGACTACGTTTGAGTTTCTTGAGCCACTTGGCAGTTGCAATAAATGTTCTTCCATTATCGCTAAGGATCCTTGCTGGTTTGCCTCTCCTTGCTATGAACTCTCCTAGGCTTTGTTTGAACTCTTCAGCAGTCATGTCGGGTAAAAGATCAAGGTGTACAGCTCTGGACGCAGCGCAAGTGTACAGTGCTACGTAACACTTGCCTTGGACTTTCTTCTTTATCTTGTAAGACATTGGTCCGGCAAAATCCACACCAACAGACTCAAATGCTCTTTCTCCGGTTGTCCGAAACTTTGGCAGGCTTGCTGGAGTTGGCGATGGTAGTGGTCTTGCCCTGTAGCGTTTGCAGGCGTCGCACTCGCGTAGTGTTGATTTAACCTGAGTTCTCAGCTTCTCTACCCACCACTTCTCTCGTACCTTGGCCATCGTCATCCCCACTCCCCCATGTAGAGTTTTGGTGTGTGCATTTTCGACTACCAGCTTGGTGAATTGATGCTTGTTTGGTAGAAACACTGGATGCTCTCCGACTATTCGCCCTCCACACCGAAGTAGTCCTTGTTTGTCTGTCACCAATCCCAATTTTGTTGAGATATTCATGAAAGTTCCGTCCTTGGCAGCATCCCCTTGTGCAAGTTTTGTCCAGTATTTCTCTGCTTCGTTAATTTCACTGGTTGTCAACACCCCCTTTCGCTTGACCTTGTTAGTTGTGTTGAACACAAATCTGAGTAACCATGCTGTAATGCGCAGTACCTTCAATAGACGGTATTTCTTAAGTAGACCAATCATGTTGTTGACTTCATCCACGGTAATTGTTTGCAGCTGTTTGGTAATCTTGATTTCTTCATTCACTTCTTTGGTTTGCTTCAGTGTGATGTCTGTTGGCCATTCTCTTTCATCTGCCAGCCACGATGGTCCCCTCCACCACGAATCACCCAGTTGGTTGGTGGTTGCACCTCTGCTTCCTATGTCTGCAGGATTCTGAGTGGTTGGACAATGCCTCCAGTTTACATTCTTTTGTCGTATCTTAGCAACACGGTTGGACACAAACTGTTTCCAGTCACCGTCTGTATTCTTTATCCAGTAAAGTGCCACAGTGCTGTCTAACCATCCATGGGCCCCAGTAATGTTGTAGCCTTCTAATGCTTTGCGGACGTTGTCGAGAAGGTTAGCCACCATATGTCCTGCAATCAGTTCTAACCTGGGAATGCTGACATTTTTCTTCGCTATTCTTGACTTGGAAGCTACCAACCCTTGTGTTTTCTTTTCCTTCTGATGAATCACAGTGTAGATA
The DNA here is from genome assembly GCA_964035015.1 of Corallium rubrum. Classification (NCBI taxonomy): domain Eukaryota; kingdom Metazoa; phylum Cnidaria; class Anthozoa; order Scleralcyonacea; family Coralliidae; genus Corallium; species Corallium rubrum. The sequence continues at coordinate 138,682 of CAXIUP010000296.1, read as the reverse complement.
GCAGCACTGCATCCTTTCACACTGGCATCTCCAAAACCATGCAAGACCACGCCTGTAATCTCTTCGTGGTGAGGAGTGATACATCTAGGGACCGTTACTTCATCTGGAAGGTTTGTAAGCCATTTCTTCCATGAGCTTTCTATTCCTTTTTGAAGTGGTCCATCCCACGTGTGGCTCTCTTCACAGGTTTGTCGGTACAATTCCTTGGCGTTGAGCATGACTGGTGAAGTCACTCCAATTGGGTCATACACTTTTGCCATGGCTCTCAGCATTCCTCTCTTGGTAAACTCTTCAGTGCTCTTGCAATCTCTGAAATTCACTGCTAAAGTGTCACTTGATTTGTTCCACTTCATTCCTAGTATCTTTGTTTCTGTTGGAGTAGTACCAAGCTCTTCTTTCGCATACGTTTGATCTCCTTCACCAGACTGCTGCTCCTCTAATTCAGGCTTGCTTGAGTGCCACTTGTGTAGATGGAATCCTCCTTGTTCATACAGTTCAATGCTCTCCTCCTTGAATTTGCGCACTTCTGGCTCAGTTTCTCCTCCGGCAATGACATCTACATAGGTGCTCTTCTTTAATTCCTCAACAGTGTCTGGATACTGGTTACTGTAATTGTCTAAATGTTCCTTCAGTGTTCCTCCAAGTAAGAATGGGCTTGGTGCACTTCCAAATGGTACTCTTGTTTGTCTCAGTGTAACAACTTCCTTGTCTTGTAGATCTTTAATCCAGAAGAAACGCAGTGCATCACGGTCTTTTGGGTCCACCCATATCTAGTGAAATGCTTGCTTGATGTCTCCGGTTAATCCTATTGGCTTGAATCGGTTTCTTACCAGCACGTCGTGGAGTAATGGTTGCAATGGTGGTCCCTTGTGTAGGCATTCGTTCAATGATGGTGCATCCCGACTTCCTCTCGCCGAAGCATCAAAAACCATCCGGACTTTGGTTGTCTCAGCTGATTCCCTAATGACTGGTTTATGTGGCAAGTAAAATTCACGTTCCCCAGTTGGTTCTCCAGGGGCATACTCCACAATTCCTTGTTTGATTTGATCTTGCACAATGTTATGATATTGTTCCAATACCTTTGGCTTTCTCTCAAGCTTCTTCATCAGAAGACTTGTGCAATACCTGCCATCAGGTAATCTTCTAAGTTGTTCTTTAAATTCTGTGTGTATCAGTTCTTGATCACCTTCAAGTTCATCTTGTAGACCAAGCACATCCAGGCTGTAAAACTGACGATAATCTTCATGGGATGTTCGTGAGAAGTGTAAAGCACTTGTGTCAGCTTCACCTGCTCCCATGAGTGTCCATCCAAGTGTTGTCCTCTCTGCAATGGGCTGATTCTTTTCCCCTATTTTGCACTCAGTTGTCTTGATTCTAGCAATGTCTCCTGCTCCAAGAATTAGATGTATTGGATGTTTTTCTTTGTCATCATCGTTGTCGAACTGTATTTCCTTCAAGTGTGAATACTTTTTCTTGAGATCTCCAATTTTCACGTTGTTGAATGTGGTCAAAACTGGACGGTCGAGCTTGTTTACTTTTAGGTTTAAGCTTTGTTTTCCATCTGTTGACTCCACCTCAATGTCGTACACAGGCATCTTTCGAAATACAGTTGCAGTCATTGTTTCAATGGTTTTACTCTCCCATCGAGTTGGTCTGATACCCAGATGTTGTATGAATGTAGACGATACAAATGAACTTCCAGCACCAGTATCAAGCAATGCTCTAAACTTCTCTCCTTTGGCTACTACCACTATGGTTGGATGAATGGTTTCCTCGACTGAACCAGCCATCTTATATTGAGATGTTTGTCCTGCTACAACAGCTGTGCATATAGATATATGATGCTTTCCATTGCATTTCCTGCAATGTCTGCTTCTGCAACTTGCAGCCCCATGGCCAGTCCCACTACAGTTATAACACAGTTTATTCTTCCTCAAGAATTCTTTCCTTTCATTCACATCGTTAATCTTGTCACAATCACTACTTCTATGGCTAGCTGAATCACAGTACACACACTTTGGCTTCTTCATATCTGTTTCAGTTACCTTGAAGTTTTTCTCCTTTCTGGGCTTTCTGCTGGGGTCATTCCCTGTGGTTGGTTCTTCGTTTTCTGGGTTTCTCAATGTATAATCTTGTAGTGCTGTCAGAAGATCCTGGAATCCCCAGTTCTGCCACTTTGGATCAGTTCGTGTCAAATCTGCCTTTATTGGTCTAAGCTTGTCAAGGGTTTCTCTCACAAGAATTTCAGCAGTGTCTAGCTTCCCAAGGGTTTGCAACGAATTCACACTTAAATTCAGTGACCGATAAAACTCATGAATTTGCTTCAAGTTTACTGAAGTTATGACTGGTAAATTCAGAATTTTCCTACCGTGTGCTTGGGTGATCTCCGATGTTACCCCGTATTTGGTCTTGAGAATTTCTTTGGCCCTTTCGTATCCATCCTCTGTGAATGGAAGTCCTGAGATTTCATCTGGTGGTCGTTCGGTCAACAGTTCTCTCAAATAGGAAAATTTGGTGATCGCTGCTTTATTTGACTTGTCAATTTCAGACTCGAATTGTTCCCAGAACCTGTTCCAATCCAAATGATTTCCCTTGAATTTACTTATTTCCAGTTTTGGGAGCTTCGCCGTTTGTTGTTCTTGCTTCCACCTTTTAAGTCGGTTTTCCTCTACTTCGAAATCATACCTTCGTTGTCTCTCTTGTCTCTCTTCATCTTCACGCAGAGTTTTAATTCGTTTCTCTTCCTCACGAGCTTCGATTGCATCTCGCTTTTTTGCTTCTTTTTGTTCTTCCATATTCTGCAGAGCAACTTCCACTGATTCCAAGGAGTCCTCGTAGTTTTCTATGTCTCTCTTGGGTTCTTCCGACCATTCGTTTATGGCTTCTTCGCCTACACCATCTTCAAACTTGAGCTCTACATGTATCATCTTTGTCAACAATCCATGTAATGTGTTGATTTTGTCTTCGAGATTTACCTTGTGTCGTTGTAGTTTCCGCTCGTTGCCTGTCTCCAGAAGGTCTTGAGTTTGATTATTTAGATGCCGAATAACTTTTAATTGTGTTTCCAGTTTACCTTTTATCGTTTCCATTCGTTCGTGAATTTCCTCTTGGTTTGTTTGTGCCATATCACCCTTCGCTGTTTGTAAATCACTAGTCGTAGTTTCGCTCTGACCCCGTGTCAGAGGCATCATTCCGTTCGCTAGTTCCCGTGTTTGTCAAGGAAATGATCCTGCCGGGGTCGCCACTTTGTGTAGGAAATTAGACTACACAATAAACATTTTAAACTCTCTTTATTAACAACTACAACATGTCGAACCGAAAAAGCAACGTGAAGAAGACCCCCCACGAATCTTCTTCGGTATCTTAGCAACTCAGGCATCGAATGCCACAGGTACCCCAAAGTATCCTGTTCAAATCACAGTTTTCTCAACACCTTAAAAATCCTAGAAAAAATCTCGCACGAGCAATCCCCTTCACTTTGCTAATGGTCTGCCCAGTCCAGGGTGCCTGGCCAGTGTCCGACCCACCCACAGTGCCGCCTTACAGAGCCTTCACCGTGCATACAAACTCGGCTGAGATAATCACCGGAAACAGGAAAGCCTGTTGGCGCTTCAAAAGAAGCCGCCTTTATCTAGCCAATCAAAACGCTTCCTGGTTATGCATTATATATCTCAGAACCTTGTGGATACGATGTTAAGCAGATAAGGGCCTAGGTTGCAAGTTTGACTGAGGGGGCTGGCAAGAAAGAGGGAGGTCTTCAAATAATTTTCACAGATGTTGATTAATGCCATAATACCCCCTTCAATATAATTAACATTTGTAAATGTTAAGATAATTACCACATACAGCTGAAAAAGTCCACCTTCATGCGTAATTTAGTGAGCTAATTACAACAATTACTAAAAAAGCCCAAAAATTTTACTAAGAGTTTATATTAATTATTAAAATTGTTTATCTTAGTTGTTAATATTTTATATTAAAAGTGTTTAAATTGTTTATAATTGTTTAAAAAATTGTTTTATTGGTTTGAAAGCATGATTTATTGAAATTCTAACAATCATGTAACATTGTTGTTAAATACCCGTATATCTGCAGGAGGGTCAGGAAGGGCTACAGCCCCATCCCCCGTCTGGAAACCTTTCCCCTCCCCACTCCGCCAGGGAAAAATTAAATATTTGTTGGAAAACATAGTCGAAGAAAAAATTGGCTTGAAGTGAACTGGTGAAAGGTGTTGTTTTTCTACACGCAACAATAAATGCATTGCACGACAACTAGTATCTTATTTAAGAGTGAGGATACAGGAAATCGATAAACCAACGCCATAGTAATTTGGCGCAAAACTTATAGCTAGCCATATTAGGGTCGTTTATACGAGCCGATAAGACGCGTCTTACACAAGACGCGAACTGACCAACTTATACGGCGTTTGAGGCGCGGTTTGTGTAACATATCTTTTATACGAGTGTTTTGCGTCTTATATAAACCGCAACTTATAAATAATTATCTGTATCCAAATTATAAATCGCTATACAAAACTTTAATTCATTGATGAGTATAATAACTATTTGTTATAATAACTATGCTTTCTGTATTGTTGCAATAATTTTCATCTCAAAACCCTTGGCACTTAAGACCATATTCCAGAGGGGCGTGGCCAAAGACCTTCAAGATTAGCAAAATACTCCCTTGGCATTTTATACAAATTGTACCATCTTAATCAAGTCTTGCAGTCCTGTGCGTGACATTTAAGTAGAAACATTCGATCATTTCCATTTTCTAGTATTTTTTTCTAATTTGTCAAAAATTTAAATTTCTCGGCTCCCCCCCCCCCCCCCCCCCAAGTAATAGATAGTTGTTCTTTTATGTCTATAACTCAACATAATGTCTTAAACGAAATTGGCTTCAAAATCCACATATAATCAGTGATAACTGCCCATATATAGTGGCACGAAACTGGGAGACCACTGACCATGTCTATTTGATAAATATAACAAGGTGCTGAGATCTAACCATGCAAATTTTGGCTTTCGACAGTCTTGATTTTTGTGCATCGGACATATCCGAAAAATGTCAGGACAATGATACAGCATCCATGAATTTGGATCCTTCAATACACTACATGTTTGTTCAATTTCAGGCATTACGTATATTACACAACAAGTTCTATATTAGCGAACATGGTGTATATTTTGCAACAAGTTTTATATATTATGCAACAAGTTCTATATTAGAAAACGTTGTGTATATTTTGCAACAAGTTTTATATATTGCACAACAAGTTTTAAATTAGGAAACATGTTGTATATTTTGCAACAATTAAGTTTTAGATATTACACAACAAGGTCTATATTAGAAAACATGGTGTATATTTTTCAACAAGTTTCATATATTACGCAACAAGTTTTATATTAGAAAACGTGGTGTATATTTCACAAGTTTTATATATTACACAACAAGTTTTATATGTTAGAGAACAAGTTGTATTTTATGCAACAAGTTGTATATATTTGCTAACAAGTTGTATATATTTCCTATTAAGTTGGATATATTCGAACAAGTTTTATATTATTATTTGCCAACAACTACTATATATTTGCCAACAAGTTGTATATATGTCAGCCAAGTATTATTGCTATAAACGGCATTCCATAATTTTCACTCGAATTTTCAAGTTGTCTTTTTCGATTTCAACAAATGAAATCACAAAACGCCGTTTGTTTTTTGCGATTCCAACAAATGAAATCACAAAATGACGTTTGTCTTTTGCAATTTCGACAAATGAAATCACAAAACGACGTTTGTCTTTTGCTATTTCGACAAATGAAATCACAAAACGACGTTTGTCTTTTGCAATTTCGACAAATGAAATCACAACAACCTCGTCCCCAGGGCATTTTGCCTCCACGTTGGGAGTCGGCGAAAATGGCCCTGGCATCGGCTGGTCACGTGACACCCAGTATTGTGGGGTGTTTTGGCAAGAAAAGTTACGCGGTCTTTGTGTTTCGTTTTTGTATAATACGTATACATGAATAATAAATGAGAAATATTTAACGCTCTGCCGAATCACTCATGTGAACCTTTATCATAAATGCAACTGGCTAGCATTATTCATCATGATACTCCCCACGATTATCCAGGATACATTTAAATGCCGGGAAGAAACATATATCTAATGTTGTTCTTGACTTTAACCAAAGCTATCGTTACAATTCTTTGGATGAACTTCGCAGAGTGGATTTATTGCAATTCATATTTTGATGAATAAATTACACTGTATCTGAATTAATCAAGTTTTTAAACCGGCCAATCCGATTATAGAATCGACCAGCCGATGCCAGGGCCATTTTCGCCGACCTCCCAACGTGGAGGCAAAATGCCCTGGGGACGAGGTTGAAATCACAAAACTCCGTTTGTCTTTTGCGATTTCGACAAATGAAATCACAAAACTCTGTTTGTCTTTTGCGATTTCAACAAATGAAATCATAAAACGACGTTTGTCTTTTGCAATTTCGACAAATGAAATCACAAAACGACGTTTGTCTTTTGCAATTTCGACAAATGAAATCACAAAACGACGTTTGCCTTTTGCAATTTCAAAACTCCGTTTGTCTTTTGCGATTTCGACAAACGAAATCACAAAACGACGTTTGTCTTTTGCGATTTCGACAAATGAAATCACAAAACTGCGTTTGTCTTTTGCGATTTCAACAAATGAAATCACAAAACGTCGTTTGTCTTTTGCAATTTCAAAACTCCGTTTGTCTTTTGCGATTTTGACAAATGAAATCACAAAACTCTGTTTGTCTTTTGCGATTTCAACAAATGAAATCACAAAACGACGTTTGTCTTTTGCTATTTCAAAATATTGTTTATCTTTTGCTTTTTCGACAAATGAAACACTAAAACGGCACTTTTTTTTGCAATTTGGACAAACAAAATCTCTAAACAGCATTCTTCTTTTGCAAAACGCTCTTTTGCTTTTGTTATCTGAGCCTCCTCGGCTCCATACTTGTTTGATCTGTTGGGTCTGTTGGGTTTGTTAAAATTCGTTGGGTCTGTTGGGTCCGTTAGGTCCGTTGGGTTTGTTAAATTCGTTGGCTCTGTTGCGTTTGTCGGCTTGTTTGATCTATTGGGTCTGTTGGGTTTCTTAAAATTCGTTGGGTCTGTTGCGTCCGTTGGGTCCGTTGGGTTTGTTAAATTCGTTGGCTCTGGGTCCGTTGGGTCTGTTGGGTTTCTTAAAATTCGCTGTGTCTGTTGGGTCTGTTGCGTCCGTTGGGTTTGTTGGGTTTCTTAAAATTCGTTGGGTCTGTTGCGTCCGTTGGGTCCGTTGGGTTTGTTAAATTCGTTGGCTCTGTTGCGTTTGTCGGCTTGTTTGATCTGTTGGGTCCGTTGGGTCTGTTGGGTTTCTTAAAATTCGTTGTGTCTGTTGGGTCTGTTGCGTCCGTTGGGTTTGTTGGGTTTCTTAAAATTCGTTGGGTCTGTTGCGTCCGTTGGGTCCGTTGGGTTTGTTGGGTTTCTTAAAATTCGTTGGGTCTGTTGGTCCGTTGCGTCCGTTGGGTCCGTTGGGTTTGTTAAATTCGTTGGCTCTGTTGCGTTTGTCGGCTTGTTTGATCTGTTGGGTCTGTTGGGTTTCTTAAAATTCGTTGTGTCTGTTGGGTCTGTTGCGTCCGTTGGGTTTGTTGGGTTTCTTAAAATTCGTTGTATCTGTTGGGTCCGTTGGGTTTCTTAAAATTCGCTGTGTCTGTTGGGTCTGTTGCGTCCGTTGGGTTTGTTGGGTTTCTTAAAATTCGTTGGGTCTGTTGCGTCCGTTGGGTCCGTTGGGTTTGTTAAATTCGTTGGCTCTGTTGCGTTTGTCGGCTTGTTTGATCTGTTGGGTCCGTTGGGTCTGTTGGGTTTCTTAAAATTCGTTGTGTCTGTTGGGTCTGTTGCGTCCGTTGGGTTTGTTGGGTTTCTTAAAATTCGTTGGGTCTGTTGCGTCCGTTGGGTCCGTTGGGTTTGTTGGGTTTCTTAAAATTCGTTGGGTCTGCTGGTCCGTTGCGTCCGTTGGGTCCGTTGGGTTTGTTAAATTCGTTGGCTCTGTTGCGTTTGTCGGCTTGTTTGATCTGTTGGGTCCGTTGGGTCTGTTGGGTCTGTTAAAATTCGTTGGGTCTGTTGGGTCTGTTGGGTCTGTTGGGTTTCTTAAAATTCGTTGTGTCTGTTGGGTCTGTTGCGTCCGTTGGGTCTGTTGGGTTTGTTAAAATTCGTTGTGTCTGTTGGGTCCGTTCGGTCTGTTGGGTTTCTTAAAATTCGTTGTGTCTGTTGGGTCTGTTGGGTCCGTTGGGTCTGTTGGGTTTCTTAAAATTCGTTGTGTCTGTTGTGTCTGTTGGGTCTGTTGCGTCTGTTGGGTCCGTTGGGTCTGTTGGGTTTCTTAAAATTCGTTGTGTCTGTTGGGTCTGTTTCGTCCGTTGGGTCTGTTGGGTTTCTTAAAATTCGTTGTGTCTGTTGCGTCTGTTGGGTCCGTTGGGTCCGTTGGGTCTGTTGGGTTTCTTAAAATTCGTTGTGTCTGTTGGGTCTGTTGGGTTTCTTAAAATTCGTTGTGTCTGTTGGGTCCGTTGTGTCTGTTGGGTCTGTTGGGTCCGTTGGGTTTCTTAAAATTCGTTGCGTCTGTTGGGTCTGTTGCGTCTGTTGGGTCTGTTGGGTTTCTTAAAATTCGTTGTGTCTATTGGGTCCGTTGGGTCTGTTGGGTTTCTTAAAATTCGTTGTGTCTGTTGGGTCTATTGGGTTTCTTAAAATTCGTTGGCTCTGTTGGGTCCGTTGTGTCTGTTGGGTCCGTTGTGTCTGTTGGGTCCGTTGGGTCCGTTGGGTCTGTTGGGTTTCTTAAAATTCGTTGGCTCTGTTGGGTCTGTTGGGTCCGTTGGGTCTGTTGGGTTTCTTAAAATTCGTTGGCTCTGTTGGGTCCGTTGGGTCTGTTAAATTCGTTGGCTCTGTTGGGCCGTTTAATCTGTTGGGTCTGTTGAATTCATTGGGTGTGTTGAATTTGTTGGGTCCGTTGGTTTCGTTAAATGACTAAGTTCGTTAAATTCGTTGAATCTTTTGGGTTTGTTGAATTCGTTGGGTCTATTGCGTTTGTTGGGTTTGTAGAGGCCGTGTTGTTGAAGGTTATAGAGCGGTCAGTGCCTAGCCCTAGACCTAGTGTGGTAGAAAACAAAGAAACAGCTTGGAGTAGCGCTGCTGAGTATTTCGTAGTTCTTTCATTTTGCCATTTGCCAAATACGGTCTCTTTTGAACAGATTAGAATGAAGAAAAATAACAGCTGCGTTCTTTCAGTTTGGATGGTGTTTACCGATGCATGTGTCAAATCTGATCAGTTACCATGGTGATCCAAAACTTTTATACATTGCAAGCTCTAAAAATTCAGAGTTAACTCTCTTCTAAAAAAAACAAGCGGAGTTCAGATGTTTACTGAACTTTTGAAATCTCGTTGGGTCTGTTGGACCCAACGAGAAACCCAACAGAATTTGCTGTTCCTAAATCGCGCCCGGTATAACGTCTACACCCAGTGATTGAGAGTCAGTAAATAAATCTTTGTTTATTTCTGTAATGAAATAGAGATAAAGAATTTGAAAGTAAATACAGTGAATTACCCAACCGTTACCTCGAACTCTCAAGAAGGTAAAAAATAGTTGGAGATAGCGAGCCAGAAAACCCGTAAATTATACCGTAAAACAGTGAAAAAATATTTCTACGTAAATATTAGCAAGGTTTTCGAGAAAACCGAGTTCGAGATAGCAAGGTTTTTATAGTGTTAATAATATACATGAAAAATTTTCTCAGTTTGATTGGATAAGGGCAGTGCAGTTTTACGGAAATACAGTGCAAAAAAAATGGAGATACTGCCAATCAAAAACAATAAAAACCATGCTAATATCTATACAAATACGCCAGGTCATGGAATCTCAGGATTTTTTTGCAACCCCAAATTTCTATTTTTATGGTTATATGCATGTCTCTAAAATGTCTAAAATGGCCGCCAGTAAACCATGATGTTCTCCCAATTTGTAGCTAATTTAGCTAACTCTTGATTTCGTCTTGTTATCTTAAAAAAATCCTTCATAAAAGGACTTAGTTTAAACTGACTGGAAAGATACTTGATATTTTAGACTCACTTATATATGAACTATTTAGTGGCAACAAATAGGGAAAAAATTGACGAAAATAACAATTGACAAACATTTTTGCGATATAAGAATGTCCATATTCTTTCTTGTTACATGTTTTTTTTGAAACCGTAAGAACGAGAAATTCTTTCATATATGCTGTAAGAAATGGGGGTCACCGAGTGTCTTCGTGAGCTACACCGACAAGATTAAAGCTTGAACACGGAGCATTATTCCCTATGATTTGATGTATATATATATATATATATATATATATATATATATATATATATATATATATATATATATATAAATAGGTAAAATAATCCAAAACATGGATAATCTCCCAGAAGTAGAGTGCTCAATACAAGGTTGTCACCGTGTAGAGCTTGGTATAGTGATATATTTAAAATTATCTAAAACATCTAGTCATTACACGGTGTTTCATGCTTAACGCAATCATATATATATATATATATATATATATATATATATATATATATATATATATATATATATATATATTATATATATATATATATATATATATATTGTATATATATATATATGTATGTATATATCATCTTAACGCAATCATATATATATATATATATATATATATATATATATATATATATATATATATATATGTATATATATGTATATATATATATATATATATATATATATATATATATATATATATATATATATATATATATATATATATATATATATATATATATATATATATATATATATATATATATATATATATACGTGTGGGTTTTGGTCTACGAAACGCAAAGAGTGCTCGATAACATATAGTTAGAGCAAATATAGATTTTCGCTTACCTCAAAAGTCTGCTACAGGCTGTTTCATCTAAAAAAGAATCTTCAGGCAGATGACAATTTTCGAAAACAGGGGGTGCTTATATCCTTCTTGTCGGAACGTGGGAGTGTGGGGGCGAAACAATACATGCATTCATGGCTTTTGTTGCGCTATTTGCGCGGAATTTGTTTCGATGACGACATTGACTGATAATTTCTGCTCTTTTGTTGAGTAAACAATTCTTGTTTTTATCTTTCAAAATATAAAATTTTTCTTCTAAACATAAATTACATCGTTTTGAACCTCCCGTGTACGAAATAGAATGTTTTAAAATTTGCCAATTAATACTAAAATCCTTATTGTTTTCTTTCAATGCCCAAATATATTTCGAAAGTTCGGTGTCGTTTGCATGCTTTTTATGCTGAAAAGATTTAGTGTGGTTGGCCAATCGCTCTTTGAATGTGGTTGAAGTCATGCCAATGTAATTCTTGATCGTGTTTGTGTTGTTTACTGTGACTGTTGCTTTGTATACTATGTCCCTAGTCATGCATTGTTTTCTAAGTGGACAATTCGTGTTTTTCTTACAATTGCAACTGCTAGTGTCCTTATCCTGTGGCATGTTATTCCTAGATATGTGTGCATTGTGTTTAGTGATTATTGACTTAACATTGTTCATGCAGCTATGACTTACTTTGACTGTGTTTCTGTTAAAAATCTTATGGAGCTTGTGGTGTGGTGGGAAGTGCTTGTCAATTAGGTTTAGGAAATTACGTCCTATGTTTGTGCTTACACTCTTGCTAAAAGGTGGGTTGAACCAAATGATGTTGCGTTGCCTATTCCTGCGTGGTTGCTGTGCTGTGTGTTGAGTGTAGCTAAGATCATGATCAAAGTTGCTGTGCCTAAGTGCGTTCTGATATATGGGTGCAGATTCCTGAAAAACTTGTTCATCTGATGAGAGAAGTGCAATGCGCTTGTTGATTGATGCAGGTAACTGTTTTGTGATGCTTGGTGGGTGGTTAGAGTGCTTATTTATGTAAAGCGGATCGTCATTGGGCTTCCTATAGGGCCTATAATTTCCATTGTTAAGGTCGAAAGTTACATCTAAAAAGTTTACTATGCGTAAATTTGATTCGGCGGTAATTTTTAGGTCAAACTGCTCGAAAATTTTGTGGAGTTCTTTCCTTGTTTTGTCTGCTAAACGAGCTGATTTACTTTTTATAATAGCTAAACCGTCATCTCTATATAGCCCAATGCTTTCTTTGCCAAATTTCTTACTTAGGTGATTTAAAATGAAAAAGCGTACTAACTCACAAACTTCCGCGCCGTCGAAACAACCCATGGTAACGTCAAACAAACTATTGCTATCTTTTTTTATCCATGAAATTCCGGTATTGAAAAGGAGAGATTTTCTGGCGTGTTTTATTATTGAAATATTGTTTTCAGTTATAGTAGCCAAATTCGAAGCCCAAGATAATGCTTGGTCCAATAGTTTTTCAGAAATAGACGGATAGAAATCGACAATGTCAAACGAAATAAAACTATGTCTGTCCTTATCTTTTATATTGCCAAACCACTCAATTACTTGTTTTGTATTTCTCCATTGGTTTAAATTCAGTTTTTGTCTCAAATTAGAATTAATTTTGTCCAAAATCACCTTACTTAGTTTTCCGGATTCGCTTTTAGCGGGGTTAATTAATCGGCATTTTGGATTGTTTTCGAAATTTTCTTTGTGGTCTTTTAAAGATATAAATGCTTCGCGTTTTTTCATTTTTTCAATTTTGTCGCCGATTCCTAAACTGTTCGAAATTTCTTTTAGTTCCGAATCAATTTCATCTATAGTGTCTACGAAACGCAAACTGGTCTAGACCAAAACCCACACGTATATTCGCACCCGTATATCGGTTGTGCACTCTTGTTTACGTTATTCATTTCTATTTAACTTCAAAATGCGGCAATTTCGATTTGACTATTCACTAAAGAATATCCCAATACCACCACAGGACGCTTATTTGAAGAATTTGATTGAAAAAGTGGAAAGTGTAATAAAACGTATGAGATGGAAAGCCAATTTCTTTCTTAAAAACAAACAGAGAGAAAATCAAAACAACCCTTTCGGCCTTGCGTCCAACAAAACACCTCCTTCTATCCCGGAAATAAAACCTTTCGAAGACGACCTTATAAAACTCATCGAAAATATACAATTTCGGCCATATACGAACCAGTTTCAGAAATGTTTGGCTACCGATTTAAAGAAAATTAATTCATCTCCCAACATTTTCATTTTTGCAGACAAAACTAGGAACATTTATGAAACCCCGCTCGACACATACAACAAGCTCCTACATGACAACATCACAAAAACATATAAGCATGGATCCGAGGACACTATAGATGAAATTGATTCGGAACTAAAAGAAATTTCGAACAGTTTAGGAATCGGCGACAAAATTGAAAAAATGAAAAAACGCGAAGCATTTATATCTTTAAAAGACCACAAAGAAAATTTCGAAAACAATCCAAAATGCCGATTAATTAACCCCGCTAAAAGCGAATCCGGAAAACTAAGTAAGGTGATTTTGGACAAAATTAATTCTAATTTGAGACAAAAACTGAATTTAAACCAATGGAATTTGAATTTTGAATTTGAATTTATTGAATATGTTGTCAACCATTAAGTATAATACAGAGCAGTGACAACGGGAGCAAGAAACAGGACAAAGTCCCAATTGATATCAAACCCCCGAGTCCTATTAGTTTAAATAAAAATACAAAGAACCTAAGTAAAGACTAGATATGCTAACAGATTAATGAAATTATAGTAATTAGTATACAAGAAATTAAGTATTATTAAATTAGTTAAATTTACAGTAGAGATCTTTTGTCAGGTAAAATATAATACTGAAGTTTTGACAAGTAGTAATTTGAAATTACATTTTTAAAGGTATTAAGGGTAGAGACACTTTTGACATACTCAGGCAAGGCATTCCAGATGGTAGTAACCCGATAATAATAAGAATATTTTAAATAATTACGATTGGTATGAAGTAACCTATAATTAAAAGGAGAGAAGTTACGAGTAGTAATATAACTATTTGAACGCTGCTGTAAAGAAGGATGATCTAGATCTACCATGCCTAGTCTTGATTTGAAAAGGAGCACAAGGTCTTTTGATTCTCTTCTATACTCCAAAGGTAGAAGGGATAGATTAAGAAGACGCTGTTTGTAATCAAGGTCTTTAGGATAATCTAATATAAATTTCGTAGCTCTACGCTGGACATTTTCCAACAATAATTGGTGCTTGATGGTATACGGTGACCAAAGTTCACTTGCATATTCCAGCTTGGGGCGAACAATTGAACAGTATAGGAGTTTTCTGGTTTCAACATCTTGAAAATCTCTGCATAATCTCCTAACGAGACCCAGAGTACGGTTAGCTTGTATACAAAACAAGTAATTGAGTGGTTTGGCAATATAAAAGATAAGGACAGACATAGTTTTATTTCGTTTGACATTGTCGATTTCTATCCGTCTATTTCTGAAAAACTATTGGACCAAGCATTATCTTGGGCTTCGAATTTGGCTACTATAACTGAAAACAATATTTCAATAATAAAACACGCCAGAAAATCTCTCCTTTTCAATACCGGAATTTCATGGATAAAAAAAGATAGCAATAGTTTGTTTGACGTTACCATGGGTTGTTTCGACGGCGCGGAAGTTTGTGAGTTAGTAGGCCTTTTCATTTTAAATCACCTAAGTAAGAAATTTGGCAAAGAAAGCATTGGGCTATATAGAGATGACGGTTTAGCTATTATAAAAAGTAAATCAGCACGTTTAGCAGACAAAACAAGGAAAGAACTCCACAAAATTTTCGAGCAGTTTGACCTAAAAATTACCGCCGAATCAAATTTACGCATAGTAAACTTTTTAGATGTAACTTTTGACCTTAACAATGGAAATTATAGGCCCTATAGGAAGCCCAATGACGATCCGCTTTACATAAATAAGCACTCTAACCACCCACCAAGCATCACAAAACAGTTACCTGCATCAATCAACAAGCGCATTGCACTTCTCTCATCAGATGAACAAGTTTTTCAGGAATCTGCACCCATATATCAGAACGCACTTAGGCACAGCAACTTTGATCATGATCTTAGCTACACTCAACACACAGGACAGCAACCACGCAGGAATAGGCAACGCAACATCATTTGGTTCAACCCACCTTTTAGCAAGAGTGTAAGCACAAACATATATAGGACGTAATTTCCTAAACCTAATTGACAAGCACTTCCCACCACACCACAAGCTCCATAAGATTTTTAACAGAAACACAGTCAAAGTAAGTCATAGCTGCATGAACAATGTTAAGTCAATAATCACTAAACACAATGCACACATATCTAGGAATAACATGCCACAGGATAAGGACACTAGCAGTTGCAATTGTAAGAAAAACACGAATTGTCCACTTAGAAAACAATGCATGACTAGGGACATAGTATACAAAGCAACAGTCACAGTAAACAACACAAACACGATCAAGAATTACATTGGCATGACTTCAACCACATTCAAAGAGCGATTGGCCAACCACACTAAATCTTTTCAGCATAAAAAGCATGCAAACGACACCGAACTTTCGAAATATATTTGGGCATTGAAAGAAAACAATAAGGATTTTAGTATTAATTGGCAAATTTTAAAACATTCTATTTCGTACACGGGAGGTTCAAAACGATGTAATTTATGTTTAGAAGAAAAATTTTATATTTTGAAAGATAAAAACAAGAATTGTTTACTCAACAAAAGAGCAGAAATTATCAGTCAATGTCGTCATCGAAACAAATTCCGCGCAAATAGCGCAACAAAAGCCATGAATGCATGTATTGTTTCGCCCCCACACTCCCACGTTCCGACAAGAAGGATATAAGCACCCCCTGTTTTCGAAAATTGTCATCTGCCTGAAGATTCTTTTTTAGATGAAACAGCCTGTAGCAGACTTTTGAGGTAAGCGAAAATCTATATATATATATATATATATATATATATATATATATATATATATATATATATATATATATATATATGTATATATATATACCAAATGATAGGGAATAATGCTCCGTGTTCAAGCTTTAATCTTGCGTGTAGAAGACCGCACTTGGTGACCCCTACTTTTTCATATATATATATATATATATATATACAGTAGATATATATAGATAAGTGAACAGATAATTAGTATCGAGTTCGAAATCATATAGATAGAGTGCTCAATACCGAAGTAGAGCGAAATAGAATAAAGTTCTTACGAATAAAGTTTTTATGAAGTAAACCAACTTTGTCTTTATTTTACTATATATATATATATATATATATATTTTCGCTTACCTCAAAGTCTGCTACAGGCTGTTTCATCTAAAAAAGAATCTTCAGGCAGATGACTGAAGATTCTTTTTTAGATGAAACAGCCTGTAGCAGACTTTTGAGGTAAGCGAAAATCTATATTTGCTCTAACTATATGTTATCGAGCACTCTTTGCGTTTCGTAGACCAAAACCCACACGTATATATATATATATATATATATATATATATATATATATATATATGTATATATACGAAACCACGCAACAAATTGTTTTCAAAAACCAAAATTAAGTTAGTATCTTCTTGCGAAAGGTGTTATTAGCTGATTTAGTCTTCTTACTTGGATACATCTTGAATTAGAATTAGCATCGCAGAATTATGCGCAGAAAAGCTGCGCAACACAAAACTGAGGAATTACCTCAAGTTGAATTGAGATGGAATGAGATTAGTTGTGATGGGTTGCAATAAGATGAGTTGTGATGAGTTGCACTGAGACGAGGTAAAATGAAATAAGATGAAACATGAGATGAGAAGAGAAGTGGTTTGTGATGAGGGATGAGATGAGATGAAATGAGATGAGAGATATAAGATATCATTATGAGATACAAAAAATGAAAAATGATCGAGAATAGATGAGAAATTAGGACCTCCTCGGTAAACCCTTGCATGGTAAACTCCAGTTTACCGAGGAGGCCCAAGGAACGAAGATATTGAACAGTCCAGAACAACATCTTAAACCAAATGTTAACCTTATAGGTCCTTATAAAGTTTTGCGCGGATCACCGAAACAGATACCACAATCTGGCGCTGCTCATACATGCATCGTCACAGTTATATCAAAAGCCTAGCGTTTTAGATGCTACTGACGATTTGTTTACAGAGATTACTTAATGCATGTACGCAAGGTGCCGCCGTGTCGAGATTCTCACTGATTGCTGTCTGCCACCGGTTAAGCCTCGATGGGCTGATTTTACAGATGTCGGCCCTGAGGTTGGAGTCTCAAATTACGTCGATTTCGGGATTTTTACTCATGAGTTGGAAATATTTCACAACGCCAAATACAGTGCAACGAATATGAAAATACTATCCAGTTTTTATATAGGGAACAGCTGAATTGCAACTTGGTACAACAAAATTTTCATATATATGTAATCAAACACCTCATTTTCTATATGAAATTGTCATAGGTGATACCGGACATTCTATATATAAAATTTTCATACGTGATACCTTATTTTATATGTGAAAGCTTCCTTGCGAAAAAATTCGAATTCCACACAGTCATGCATTTCATATGAAATTTCTGCATATGAAAATTTGCATAAAAATGTCATATATAAAAGTTTCATATATTAATTCCAGACATTCATTTCATAAAAATGAAATTTTCATATGAAACTTAATAAGAAATTTCTGGAAGCGCAATTAAGCAACAAAACAAACAAAATAGAAAACAAGAAAAATATAAAACAAAAGAAAATCATCTTAAAATATTGTGCATGATAATTAAACTAACATGTCGGAAACTTACGACTTTGTTGTGTCCTTGCTTGCACTTTAACCCGTTGAACTGCTCCAACTGATGTAAATCCTTGAACTGTGATGTTATATTTAGTTCCGGGAATTAAATGGGTTAACGTTACAGATCTTTTTTCACCAGCAACACTTTTGCAAATTCTCGGTCTTGTGATGCAAACTTCGTTTTTTGTTATTCTCCCATCCAAATCTTTAGAATATTCCCACGAAATGTTTATTGATGAAAAATATGCTAAAAGTTTGGTAATTGCGGGATTTTCACGCTCTAAAAATGAAGTGAAGACATTTCTAATATTTTAAAATCAAAAAAGGATTTAGTAAGAGTTTACATACATACATACATATATATATATATATATATATATATATTTATATATTACCAGGGTTAAGTCACGTTGGCCTGAAAAACAGAGAAAAATGTTCTCGACGTTTCGAGCGAAGGCCCTTCGTCAGGAGAAATTAGTAAATCTCTTTTTTTACTAATTTCTCCTGACGAAGGGCCTTCGCTCGAAACGTCGAGAACATTTTTCTCTGTTTTTCAGGCCAACGTGACTTAACCCTGGTAATATTTGGATTTCAACCCTGGCCGACACTGTCCTAGAAGCTTTTAACTATATATATTTATATATTTATATACACAGCAGTTTTAACCAACAATTATAGTATACACGCAAGCTAATGAGGAAACAAGCCAACCACGTAGGAAGCGACATAGGAACAACATTTGGTTTAACCCACATATTGTATCGTTATCGAAAATTAACAAAAGTTTACATATATATATATATATATATATATATATATATATATATATATATATATATATATATATATATATATATATAGTTAAAGGCTTCTAGGACAGCGTTGGCCACGGTTGAAATCCAAATATTACCAGGGTTAAGTCAAGTTGGCCTGAAAAACAGAAAAATCTTCTCGGCGTTTCGAGCGAAGGCCCTTCGTCAGGAGAAATTAGTAAACAACTCACATGTGGTCACGCGTATTTATAGCAGAGCTACAATGGGAATCACGTGACCACATGTAAGCCAATAAAAACAAAGTAAACAAATAAATTAATATGTAATTTTAGCCTGTGTGCAGGTGCTGACCCAATTTGTGGGTCAGCTACCTGCAAATAGGCAAAGAAACAGGTTATAAATCACTATTTACGTCATCAGGAAAAGGTTAAGGAAAAGGTGTGGAATATGGTGGTGGAGTGAGCTAAATGAAAGAGAATCGCTCATTGAGGCCGTGAGGGTGAATGGTACTAAGTTTGCAAATGAGACGCATTTCTTGTTTACGACGAGTATCGTTACAACCTGTAATGGGCTGAATAGCGCAGATTTTAATGTTAGAAAAGGAGTGGTTGGCACGGTTGAAGTGCCTGGCAACAGGTTTGTTTTGCACATTGTTTTTGATATCACGAAGGTGTTCAACAAACCTGTCACCTCAATGAGCGATTCTCTTTCATTTAGCTCACTCCAGTGATTTATAACCTGTTTCTTTGCCTATTTGCAGGTAGCTGACCCACAAATTGGGTCAGCACCTGCACACAGGCTAAAATTACATATTAATTTATTTGTTTACTTTGTTTTTATTGGCTTACATGGGGTCACGTGATTCCCATTGTAGCTCTGCTATAAATACGCGTGACCACATGTGAGTTGTTTACTAATTTCTCCTGACGAAGGGCCTTCGCTCGAAACGTCGAGAAGATTTTTCTCTGTTTTTCAGGCCAACGTGACTTAAGCCTGGTAATATTTATATATATATATATATATATATATATATATATATATATATATATATATATATATATATTTATACACAGCAATTTTAACCAACAATTATAGTATACACGCAAGCTAATGAGGAAACAAGCCAACCCGTAGGAAGCGACGGAACATCATTTGGTTTAACCCACCATACAGCAGGAATGTTAGAACACACATAGGACGATGTTTCTTAAACTTAATTGACAAACATTTCCCACCACACAACAAGCTATACAAGATTTTCAATAAAAACACAGTAAAAGTTAGTTATAACTGCATGAACAACATTAAATCCACAATCACGAAACACAACGCATACATCCTTAGGAAAAATAAAGGAAAAAACAATAGCACAAGTGGTTGTAAGTGCAGAAATAAAGATCAGTGCCCACTCGGTGGGCGATGTTTGACAAACAACATCATATATAAAGCAACTATTTCGACAAACAACACTAATGAAACTAAGCATTACATAGGCATGATAGCAAACAGTTTTAAGGAGCGATACAGAAACCACACGAAATCTTTTCAAAACAAAAAATATTCAAATGAAACCGAGCTCTCCAAACATATATGGAATTTGAAAAACAAAAAACAAAATTTTAACATTAATTGGTCAATTTTAAAACGGTCAGCAGCATACTCAGGGGGTCTAACCGATGTAATTTATGTTTGGAAGAAAAACTTTATATTATGAAATCCGAAAAACCCACTTTACTTAACAAAAAATCAGAAATCCTTTCAACATGTCGGCACAAAATCAAGTTTAAGATAAACAATGTAGGCGTAGGCAAGAACAAAGGTAGGAATGCAGGAAGCGCGTCATCAACCCACACACCCACTAACTGGCATTGACGTATAAGCATCTCAACCTATTTAAGACAGCGCCGAATCGAAAATCTTCACCTGAAGATCGCCCAGCGTGAAACTGACACTAGCGACCATGAAGATTTGAGGTAAACCCACTTATTGTATTTTCACTCTATCTTTACGGTATTGAGCACTTTTCGACATTTCGCGAACAACACTTTCACTTTGTTTGTTTGAATATATATAACCTATAGGAAATCAGACCCAGCCATATAATAAAATATAATATTGTTTTTGCCTTCTTAATCCTGGCTTGTGGATAATTGTGTCGCTAATTTTATTGCATTCAGCTCTAGATCTACTTCTTATGCAACTCCTTATTTTATCACTAAAATATCCCCATAAATACATGTAGTATTGAAAAAAACATTTAAAAGTTTGGATATACTTTTAATTGACTACAATTATTTAAACAAAAAATATATCCAGAAAACAATAGACACTCAAAATAAAGTTAACATTATTTTGATTATAATTCAACAATCTTAATTTAGTAGTAGTGACTAATCCAGGATAGCCAAAACGTTGAAATTAAAATCAATTATAAAAATACTCGGCGATAGCCGTAATTTTTAATTTCTAGCTATATTTTGTACGGAATAAACAAGACGCATGTTTATAGATTTGTGTTAAACTGTTTTGGCAGAAATGTCAGTGCTCAATAAAAACTCAATGTTGAAACATTTACTTCTAAATTGCGACCTGCATGGTATAGTTCAGCATGCAGACTTCTTCGCAAATATATGTGCATGGCAATTGGCAAATGTGCAAAATAATATTTTACAAAGGGAAACGTGGTGGTTTACGTACCTTCGCAACTCACTCTTTCACTGCTCGTAAACCCTGCATTGCAACACTGAAAACTACCAGGATAATTTATACAGAGTGATTGAATATTGCAGTAAGTTCCCACACAACATTCATCTTCATCTGTTAAAGAAACAAGCTAAATTGATCATGGTAATTAAAATGATAGCTGAATTGGTGGGTGAATGAACGCAGTCGTATCAAAAGTACAGAACGGGAAAAAATGTTAGTACGGCAGAAGGAGAACCCAAAGAACGTGGTGTATGCATGCATGGTGCATCTAAAGTGCACACGTCTTTGGGGAGTGTTGGAGCAAGCTCCCTGGGAAATTTTAGAAATTAGAATCCTTATCTGCCTACACGGTTCCGCCGCCCTTGGCTTTGCGTATTAGCTGATGTTGATATTGTAGTATATCGATACGTAGTGCCTTATTATAGGAAATTAACGCGAATTTCCAAAATTCGCGTTAATTTAAGTCGTGTTAATTTTTGCGAGCGTTAATTTCCGCGACTTTAATTAAGTGGAGCGTTAATTTCCGCGACCTTTCTATTAATATAACCCTAAATTCTGAATCCTGTTCAGACATTTGACAACTAAGAAACAATAGCTCTCTCTTTCTCTTTAGGTATATTAAAGGTTCTCAAGCAATCGCCAGTCTGGTTTTACATGCAGTATAGATTTGTTTTGTTCAGGTTTTTTATATTCAGTGTTAATATAAAATATGTCCCTGTTGTCACCACAAACTGCGTTGCGTTGATCGCGTTAATTTCCTTCGTTTTGAAGTCTTACCTCCTTTTCGTTAATTTCCTTCATTCGGAAGTAGTTTTAACTTCAATTCGCGTTAATTTAAGTCGCGTTAATGTCAAATACCTTAATTAACACGAGCGTTAATAATAAGGTATATATAGTATATTGCGTATATAAATAGATAGACAGCTTAGTGTAGAGAATTGTAGGATTAATGAATGTTAATATAATTTTCAAGTTATGAAGAAAATACTGCATGTGTTACTGCAGGTAGAACAATAGACTGCGGTATTTATTCATATATATGAATAAATTCCGCAGTCTATTGTTCTACCAGTAACTCTTTTCTGTTCGCATGGTTGTACTTAGTAATTTTACGCCTCAAGATTTTACGTTAATGGTAAGACAATTTTTTCTACCACAATATGCACCCCATGCTCTATACTAGCCCAGGCGAAAAGAATGAACAAGAATTGTGCTGACAATGTCATACTTTCAACTTTATGCAGTGAACGTTTCTCATATTTATCTATTCGGTTGTTTTCAAGATCCAACACATACAAATGAAGTATGTCTTGAGTTATTTTAATTACTCCAGGGTAACTAACATTTAAATCTGATGTGGTTCCACTATAGTACGTTTTCATCAGTTTATGCCTCTTTTTCACGCTGTCATAGTCGACCCAGTAGACCAATGCATTGTCTGCATCAACAGAAACAAACTGTGGAAAACTACCACCATTATACAAAGAACTTATGTTCATAGTGTCAGTATCAATACGAGCAATATCACCAACGATCGACTTTGCGAGAATCAAGTAACTATAAATAAAGAATGTATTAGACAACTAGAGGGCACTCAGAGATTGCATATATACTCCGTAAGCGACTTATTATGGAATAGAAACAAGATATTCAGGTTGCTAACCAGCCCCACACATGGATGATGTATGATTAAAATGCTTGGTTGTGCGCACTATACCATTAAACAAAGAAAAGTAACTTTGTGCATGTCCCTTAGCCACAACCGCTTTATTACTCTATAAACAAATGAACTGTTAAGTCTATTGTTATTTGTTAATTTAGCTAAAAGATCATAATTTTTATATAAACATCATATAAGTTAACAGAATACTAGTCTGCGGTGCAGGCGTTTCTCTGCACTGCAGGCTAACAGAATACTAATAAGTCTAAATAAGATCCATTGCCTGCATCCGCTTGAATGAGAATGATCCTACTTTGTCACATATAAAGACATCATTAATATTAAGCATGGATTTCTTATGTTTTTCCTTCATGAAAACGATTTTTAAATTATTTTTACCGTTAATAATGCGACGGTGATGAATTAATATCAACTAATCTATACTAGAAATACATAAACGCAATAACCCCTTGGCCGCTTCTACATAATTTTTTGTAAATACCCCCTGATTAGAAAATGCATGTTCATGCAACCCAATCTCGTACCCAGAGCATGCAACCCCGTCAACCTCGTGTCCAGGCTCTTTTCAACCCGCGGCGCGGAGAAAAGACCCTGGTCAACACGATCTCTTACCAAAATTAAGCGTATATCTTAATTGTAAAATAGGGCTCGAATTAAGACATGGCCTTAAGTTTAAAATAGGGCTACAGTTAAGACATGGCCTTAATTTATCTGTCCCACAAGCGGGATGTTAAACTTGAACACATAAAGCTAAAAATCCTAGAGGGGCGTTGTGGTCGGGTTCTGAGAGGTGGGACTTTTTTCCGGAGGGTTGTGGTTATGTTTAGGGTTTCCGGGGGGTTGTGGTTAGGGGTTGGGGGTGTGGGGGAGAGTTTTCATTTCAAATTAAGGATTATCCTTAATTCTAGGCGAGTTGACAATTAAGGATAATCCTTAATTTTGGATGTGAGGTCGACCCCTGGTATATCATGGTCACGTGACTACCAAAATCTAGTTGTGACAAATTTTGTTTGGATAGGGGTAGGGTAGAGAGATTTTACCGTTTGAGGAAATACTTCGATCTTGGATTCAAGAGTTCAGCGCTAATTAAGTGGGTACAATATGGCTATGATTTCTGATTATGTTCACAAAAAACGGTCAAACGGGTGACGTACGAGGGACTGACGGGGCAAATATTTTCCCGTTTTAAATTCGGACTCCTTATCTAGCTGCTTAGGGGTTTTTTTCTATAATGCTATCTTTACACACACTGCTTGTTTTGATCTTTATGCACCTATCAATGTTAAGCCCGAGGGGGGGGGGGGGGGAGGCCGGGCAGATGTGGGGGATTTGAACTTCATTGTCTTCCCCACACTCAGGAATTTGATTAAAAGTCTAGACCCCGGAGTGGGGACATTTGAATTTTTGGCGAGAAGAACAGAACTAATATCGGGCAGTTATTAGCCAGTTAATCTGGCACCGGGGTTTACCGGGCCTTTAATACCGGGCAATGATACCGGGTCTAGCGCTGCTGTCCAAAAGGAGCGCAGGATCTGGAAATGAGATTGCGGGGTGGCCATCTTGGATTTTAAAAAACAAACCACGAGGAGGCCATTTCTGAAGGTAAGCTCCAGGTGATCTCGTACCAAACGCGCAAAGCATGATTTCCAGCACATATAGAAATCCATACCGCCGTCCTTTGCGCGTGTACCTCGGTAAAATATTTCCTTCGAAATAGGTTGAGCTAAAGGTCCCTCTCTCCTCCGCAGAGGCTTTGCGTGGATAATGAGGTCTAACATGAAGTAGCTACGTGCTACGAGGGAAAACCGCTAGTGGAAGAAACGTGGGCGTAAGGTCAGAGGCGTGCGGTGAACCCTGGGAAGACGGAAAACGAGAAAAGAAGCCTCTGCCAGATAATGTGCCGTTCTCTGGACAAATCCGCGGTTCTCTGGTCATGGCAGACAGCGACGATAGTTTGCACGAAGTACATTGTTTTCTTCAAGATCTAAGGCTAGAATGTACTTCTGGATGTTTTTCTGAATTTTTCTATGGAATCACCTGCCGAACGGGTCGAAAAATTCGAAACGCTGCCAGACTGACAAACGTTTCATCGAACGTTGTCAACTGCCTGGAAGCTTTCCACTCCTGATTAAGTATTAACTTGATAAACAAAGCCGACGAACAGCGCTAGAAATATTCTCGGTGCTAACTTTCTACGACATAATGGTAAGATCTATGTTTACAACAGTTCGTCCTTTGAGATGAATGATAAACTTTCTCATGTAGCGTTTGTTTTATACTTTTATTTGCATAAATTCAAAACCGGAAAATCCTGTCCTTGTGTTGCAGTAACATTGTCGAGTTGAGAAGTATCAGCGATTTAAATGTGTCTTTTGTCCACAGTTTAGTGATTTCCGACTTTTGCGTAGTAGATTTGTTGATTATATAATGAAATTCCGAGTCTGGCGCCTAGTCCATCACGGAATTTGGGCGCCATATTGACATCATTATCTGGCAGAGGCTCATTTTCTTTCCCTCTTCCCATCATTCCCCGCGCGTCTTCCCTCACCCGCACGCCTGCCGCTCCGAGCCTCTGCGGAGGAGAGAGTAAAGGTCCTAAAGATGTTATTGTTGATTTTTTGTGATTTTTTTAATGGAACTTATGTAAAATATAATTAAACGGAGTGTACCGTGATGTAGTTCACGTGAAAGGAATATGAGAAGAATGCGATGCTGAAAAGACCAGGATCATGCTGTTGCATGGTGCATCTCAACGATATTTCGCTCAACAGGCGAGTAGAATTTTGAAGAATCCTCTTTGTATTGAGTCTCGATCTCTGTATATTAGGGTAATTTAATAAATATTTTTATTTTCCATGAGATTTTGAGTATTTTGTGTTGGATTTGTGTTGTATTTATTTTTGGTTTAGTCGTTCATGTTATGTTGTCTTCGTACTTTGAGAGCAACATGAGATCGCGCATGTTTTACTTTTGGCGGGCTTTTTCAAAAACGTTTTCGCCTGTATACCCAGCTATATATTTTAAAACTCAATAAATAAGTAAAATGGCGTCCTTACCAAACAGTTTTCATTGTGAGTATCCCGAGTGCGATAACAATTATAATTCCTACAACAATTTATTGCGCCATTATCGTGCAAATAAACAACATAAGCCAGACAACCTGGAGAACAAGAAGAAACCAAATGCTGTGGATGTTATAAATGAAGTTTTTCAAAGCAATATTAGTGAAGGAACGCGTTCAGCCCGCATTAAAGAATTTGTTAACCGTTTAACCGAAGAAGAGATTAATGCCAATCTAACTGGACTTGCTGTGGAGAAAATAAGTCTTTATGACGTTCTGTTGACCAAGGCCACAGTAAATGGGTTTGTGAACACTGCAATTCTTTTAAGAGAGTTTACTTCATTGAGGGATAAACTATATGAAACATATCCTAAAGTAAAAGCAGTTGCTGAAACAACTGGACACAATAACAAATCTGAGGTAAACAATTTGAGCAGTATGGTAGTATTTCTGCTGGCTAATAAGCATCTATTGAGCAAGGCATTCCTTGAAGCTGAAAGTGGTAAGATTTTTAGAGAAGAACTAATGCCCTTAGTGTTTGAAAAATATCAGGACAATTTTGTTGAATTTGCATGTGGGATTGTTGGTTCATTTTGCCTTGGGCAAAAGCAACTGCAAGATGTCCTTCGAAATACTTGGGGGAAGTACATTGCAAGTGTTCTTGGAGTAAACATCATCCCACCAAAGGCTGTGATTGTGAACAAACTTAAGCAGAAGAAACAAGAACTGACTGAGCTAATTGGGCTACATTTCGAAGTTCATGAGGATTTAGTTGTAGCTAAAATCAATGTATCGAAATACCTGGAGTACTTAATGTCACGACCATCTGTTCAGATATCAGAAATTGCCCCCAAGAATAAGATGTTAGTGTACCAGTTTACTGATCTTGCTCCATGGTTGAAGTGGTCGAGATATTTTACTGCCATCACAACCTCACGTCTTAAGGTTGTTGAATGTCATAATCTTCATCGATTAGTTATCACTGCTGGTGTATACCTTGGTTCAGATGATTATGACACAATTCGTCAGTGCTTTGGGAGTTTGTACCAGGAATATGCCAATGCAAGAGAGATTGTGCTTCCCCACTGTGAAAGTCCTGTCCAAGTGTTACCAAGAAGCTGTGCAGATGGTAAACAGAGAAGAGTTGACACAGGTAGCAGTTCATCAAGATCTACTTACCCAATCCCTGATGCTCCAGAGCATATTAGTCTGTTAGGAAACATGTCAGTCATCTGTACAGAACCAGTTTGGACTTTTAAGGACACCCAGGACTTAGAAGAAAAGTGGTTACAGGAACAAAGCACCAATACAGGAAAGCAAACCAGATCAGAATTTGCAAAGAACAATCTTGGCAACCAGGGACGGTTAAATACGACTACATTTGACCTCAAGAATTACTTTCCTGGTTCAATGCATCTGGCTATCAGATCTGCTGAAACCCTATCAATCCAAATAGGCATGTGTGCAGTTGGTAAGTTAATTAATATACGGTATGTATAATCCACACAAACCATTATGTAGGCCATGGCATCACCAGGGAGGGGACTGGGGGGTCTAGTCCCCCCACTTCTCTCTAAGGTCAATTCTCTAAATCAAAACCAAGAAGAAGATATTTGGAAAAGGGAAATGAAATTATTAATGAAATTATGAAATAAAATTATAGAGAATCTGCTAGTTTTGACAGTTGAAACACCAGGAAAATACCCTCGTATATGGTGATCATGAGGCACCCAAAATCTGGGTGCTAACAAAATCTTATCGAAGGAGAGGGGAAATAGATTTTCTCTCAAGTCAATATGGCCAGTGTCAAACTTATTAAGTAGTTGTCATGCTGTACTTTTTGCGGTATATTTCCTCCAATACAATTTTGGGTGCCATGTGACCACCATATACCAGGGTATTATCCTAGTGAGAGGGGAGTGGAGAAAATAGCCTGGGTACAAGGTTGGAAACACTGTTGCGGTAATTTTAAACAAAATGCAGCATTGCGAAGCATTTTTGCTCTTTGAAATAATTTAATGACATCCAAAGAGTGACATCACTTAGTGATGTCATCAAAAGTGACATCATTCCCTAATCACCCTCTTGCAAGGCTAGCGACCCGCCCTGGGCCAACCTTTAACTGCTACAGGTGTATCATTTTATTCAGCAGGCTATCATTTTTTCAAATTTATTTCTATGAATCACTACCTAAATGACTCTTGACTAATGCCAGACATTTTTACTCGAGCTGCTGAAATGATGGACTCCAGAACATGTACAAGTTTATTAGACACACTTGCTCCTCATGTATACTTATTTTGAAAAACAAATCAGTCATAAGCCTCTATCAGATATGACAGAGCCCCATACAGCAGGTTGGATCTTTGAATTACATTATTACAGGAGTTTAATCTGGGTCTGGGCCTCAGAAATATTTTCTGAGTATTTAAAAATTTATTGTAATAGTGCTGGGTATACTTGTTTATTTGCCACCTGTCCCTTTTGCATACATATGTCTAGGGGTAACAGGATCACAGGAGAAGTGGATAGAGTCTTTAAGAAAGGTAGCACGGTTCGTGAAGGAGGAGAATGGGCATCTAACTGTCAAGTTTGATGAAATTGGTGTCCTATCGTTTGGACCACTGGTTTTCAGCAATCCACTCTTAATGTCCTTACTACATTCACCTCTGGTCTGACTGAGGTTTACTATAATCTACTACGTCCACCACCTACACTAACTGACTAACTGGGAAGGATTAAGAAGTTGTGGCAAGAGTTCTTCTTGGCTTTCAAGCTGTGGTAATTTTTGGAGTAAAAGCAATCACCCCATCAATCAAGCAAGCAGTTGTGTATACACCCTTCTACATTAACCAAGCACTCGCAGATGGTAGTGAAATTGGGCTTCCATCACCCTGGAACACTTCTCAGATGGGACCATGGAAACGGTAAACAAGAGACCAAAAGAAGGCAACTTTATTTTCAGTGGTGGTAGAGATGGTCCTGTTGACACTATTGAATATCAGAAATGTGTTCTCACACAGCTGTTTCAGAATGAAGTATACCATATCTGGGACAAGGGAAACCAGACAACAAAGAAGAGGTCAAGAAATTTTGCAACTCATGATGAATCTGAGCCACAAGATGTAAAAAGACGGCATATTAAGGTAAACCAGGGCTGTCTCCAGGGGCTTTGAAATGCCGGTACACTAATTGGACACCCAAATTACTGTAGGTGCCCAATAACCATTAAACTGTCCCTTAGAATGTTAAAAACACTCCTCAGAATGCAGAAAATGGCATTTCTGAATGATTTATTTCAAAATATTCCTGGAAGGCATGACCCCGGACTTCTGTAGAAAGTTGTCATGCCTTCAGCACTTGAATGTTGTTAAAAATTCATTACTGACCGGTCTACCCAAATTATCTCTAAATACTGCACTAAAGTATATATATACACCTGGTAAGAGAGACCAAGAACTGAGAAAGAATTAAAAAAAGATTGCAATGGAGTGCAGTGTATGTAATATAATAATGTAATATAATACTCTACTGCAATCTCTTAATAATTCTTTCTCAGCTTATCTCCCTTTGACAAATAAAATTGAGTAGCATTAAAAATTCCTGCTAGCAAGAGTAAAAACACAAGACTTAGAAAATTAACGACTGTATGACAGGTAATTATTATCTCTGTATAGTTACCTTTTGATGATGATCAAACTGACCAGTTGCTGATGGATGAAGCAGATCATACAATAACACAACCTGAGTTCCCACAGAACACAGACGAAAACTTGGTAAATGCGTACCTGTATACCACCATACCGTACAATTTATACTGTATACAATGTCTAGTAGTTCAAACTTGTTAATATCAATATAGTACAAACTTATAGCAAAACAATGTTCATAACATTTTCTCATAAAATTTATTAAGCTTTACAGTGTGGATGAAGTCAATGAGGAAACTACAACAGCAATAAACCCAGATGAAATTGCTCGTCTTGCAAATGTTAAAGTTCCAGAGGGTTCGCCAGACGAATGTGCAGCATTGCAACAAGACTTGTGGCAACATGGCCAGAACTGTCCAGTTCCACCTATCTTTATTACCAAAGAAACAGCTGCACAATATGTACAATCTCTGGAAGGGAGAAATGGTATGATAACATGCCACCTTGACTCAGTTTCAGTCCAAAGTTCAACAGGTTCAACCTCATTTTCATGGAATAGGGTTGATCAGCGTGTATCCAAAGAAAGACTTGAAGCAAAGTTTTACTTGAACAGCAGAAACGAGAAATTATCTGTTCAACACCATGTTCCACATTCTTCGTGCAAATTCAGAGTTGATGTTCCATTTGACAAGGTGATGGGAATTGAAATCAGTGACGGTGCTCTAACAGCTGATGTATTTGGTTCTCCTATTACCCTATTATTGAGTCAAAATCAGAATCGAGTCATACCTGGCAGTCAACAGTTTCCAAAAGAGATCCTTCTCGATCTTCCCGATTAGCTATGGTCTTCCATAAAAATCTTTCACCCAATAATCTGCAGTCATCTCTGGAGAAAATACCATCACTTCGTTCTGCATTTCATAGTGGCCTCTGCTCTTCCTATAGCGATTTCGACCCTGCTAAAGGTGAAAAGCCGCACGATCGTTTACCACTTGTGCGAGATCCAACGCTAGTGCGAGCTGCTCAGCTAGCCATACTACAACTTCGTGATCATTCCATAAGGAATCCTGGTTCAAAACATTCGACGGTTGAAGGAATCGTTGAAGCGTTCGGTGGTATCGAAAAGAAGTTTCGCGAGCTTCTCAAACGGCGACTGCTACAAGTATGTCGATCAGTTAAAGAAACCCAGCGCGAAGAGTAGCATGTAAGTAGTAATTAATGAAACCCAGCGAAGAAATCTTTAAAAAATCGACTATATTTTTCACTAGCTTTGTTTTTATCCGCCATTTTAAAACTTTTGCAAGCTTGCAAGGCAGTATGGTATGGATTTCTATTTGAAGGCCCCCTAGTGCGCGCTGATTGGCTAACAACTTTTACTCAGATCACCTGGTCACTAAGCTGTCGTTTTCGTTTCAAAGATTGATGATTTGTATTTGTCAAAAACGTGTTTATAACCATAAACTATTTCTAAATTCACTGCATTTGAATTGATGCCTTTGTTCGGGCTAAATAGTCGCCTTTGTTTTGCTTTTTGATAGAGAGTATACACACCTAAAAACGCCACAGTCTGTTACAGCCTGTTGCAGCTTCAGGCCTGATACAGGTATGATATCATAGCTGTTACAGGCTGTAGACGTCCACAGACTGTTCAGAACTGACAGCATCAGACTGCAACAGACTGCTGGTCTGTCAGTGCTGTATCAGTGTGATATAAAAGAATGATACAGGTATGTTGACAACAGATCTGTAGCCGTCTGTAAGAACAGGCTGTAACAGCTATGATGGGGCAACAGCACTGATGGAAGCTGTTGGTATCAGATAAATCAGGACTGACGATATCAGCACTGTAACAGCCACGTTGAACAGGTTGTATCAGAGCTGTTGGAAACTGCGTGAATTTTCCCACGGTAACAGCGTGTCGCGACACGAATTTTTCGTGACTTCGTCAGCAAAAAAAGGCAAGAGACTGAAGAGTTTGCTGAGCGCTTTGTAAAACAGTCTGGCATGGAAAAACAAACAACAGTTATTGCTGAATTAACATAAAAAACTTTGGATGTTTATTTCAAACTTTGACGTCTTTTTGCGAATGTTTTTGTGGCGGAAATTATGTGCAACAAGTGTGTGAGTTTTGTACAGACTCAGCCCAGAATGTCTTGATGAAAATGAAAAGCGGAAAATCATCACTAACTGTTCTCGTTGGACATGACTCTGGAGATATAACAGAAAGTTTGTTCCAGCAGTACGTACAATACTAATTTGAAAGCTTGTGAAGCTCGTTTCTTCCCAAAACACTGGTATTGAAACAACGCAAAATTGGACAACTCTACAAATGTTATGGCGTCAGCAACTGGCTACAATTCTAGCTCCACAAAGCTTAAACACGGAGCGAGCGCATAAAAGGGAGCCCCCCCCCCGGCTACGCACTGACAGTTTGAAATGTCAACAGTCAAGTCAACAACGAGTCAGTGAGCTGGTGGAGTTTTGAGAATTATCTTTTATTTATAACCTTTTTACCTTTCAATTACCCATGTAAATTGTACAGAGAAGCATAAGAGTCTTAGATAAAAACAATTCTGAAGTGATTAGATTTATTTGGTCAATGAATTTGTAAAATATATAAGCTTATATTATGACCTTGCTTTCAAACGATGTTTGAAGGTCACGTTGAGCTGCTTTGTCTTTCGCCGTTTTTTAAAATAGAGTTCCACATAAAAGACAGTACTTTGATATTTAACTAAAACAGACCATTTAAACGAAGACAATAAATAGTTTATTATACGAACTTTGCAAGTCAATATATCACAAATTGAGAACTTTTTAGTAGTCATTTGTCTGGCTTTCCAGACAACATGTACTGTCGGTCGTGCAAAAACAAAGTTGTCGTCGTTGAAAAGTGAGATGATGTTCAGACATCTACATGGAGATATTCATTATCAACATTCTTGGTGTATATAAAAGGGTCTTATAATTACAAGGACGGAAGGTATGAATGAATAAGCAAAGAATACAGACATCATCTGCATTCAACAAAAAAAATGGTGAGACGCTTGGTCTTTTTCGTACGGTTTTTCCTCACCTTAGTTTTCTTTCGACGTATTGGAAGCGTAACTTTTCCGTCTTTCTACTCAAAATGATGTGTTACACTTGAAAAAGACAAATTCGACGTTTGGGAAGTGGCAAGTTTAATTTAAAAACAGTAAACAAGTCTCACAAAAGCTCCACTCTTCAGTCTTAGTCAAAGTTCCTCGGTAAGGCCGGAAGTAATTTTAGCTGTGTGGACCAATCAGATGCGTTTGGGCGGGATTGGCTGAGTACCTCAGCCAGTACTTATGCAGTCGCTCCGTGTTTAAGGTAAGTTTTAAAATCTAGTAAACTGGTCAAATGAATGATAGTACAAAAAGATTAAGTTAGAAATGAAATTTCTGGACGTAAATAATTCTGTTGTTTTCCAACATTGTTGGACATGTTTTAAATATATTGCACAAAACTACAGAAAATAAGATTTATTTGTTTTATGTTGCACAGTCAGATCTTATTTATAATTATATAACCACAAATCGATACACTTTAGGGGTGCACCACCGTGGGGTATTATTAAAGGTCAAAGAAACATGCCAATATTTTATTATATTTTCATATTTTTAAATGCACACAGCAAAGCCATAATCCAGAAAATATAATAACTATAAAAATATTTATTCAGGTGTCAAGACTAACATTTCATTATTTCTTTACAATTATTGTTTTTCTTATATATATTATTATTTATTTATACAGGTATCTAGCTGAAGTTTTAAGCCATAACTATATGGGGACAGAACATTGCACAGGTAAAACTGTTTTCCAGTACATAGCCAGGGTTCAAAATGCAGGAAATAGTGTTTCAGAGACCCTAGAAATCAAAAAAATTTTTGGGTGGCATGCCCCCAAACCCCCTAGGAGATCAAGGTTCTTGGCCCCCCCCCCCCCCCCCCAACCCAAGAGAAAGTATTTAAGAGTATTGTAATCTGAAAGCCATAAATTACATAATTTTGTTACTATTATTAAACCAGAATTAACATAGAATGATACACGTCAGAATATCTTTAGATTTATTTATAAACTAGTAGTAAATGTAAATTAAAACAAGTTGGAGGCATTTTATTAATAGATCCCTAGGTATTTAATAGCATATATATACATGCCTGCAATATATATAACACATTACTGATCCAC
This sequence comes from Corallium rubrum, assembly GCA_964035015.1. Lineage (NCBI taxonomy): Eukaryota > Metazoa > Cnidaria > Anthozoa > Scleralcyonacea > Coralliidae > Corallium > Corallium rubrum. Next base: position 104,732 of record CAXIUP010000296.1, on the reverse strand, counting down.
TCACTTGACCTTTTATTTATTTATTTATTTATTTATTTATTAAGTTTTGCCACAAGGTTCAACAAGAATAGTAATTAATTAAAATTAAAAAAACAAAAAAAACAAAACAAAAACAAAACAAAAAAACCCAAAAACCAACAATAAACAAACTTCATTACTCACAGTGAAAGTTAAGTTATAATGTAAAATCTAAAATAATGTGGCAGGGTTGCCGCAACAGCAATCGCCAATTACTGCGGTCCCAAGCAAAAAGGAAATGCCATATTAATTATTTGCGTTGTATTAATTATTTTATAAGTATTAATTATTAACCATTAATTATTGTTAAATATTAATTATTAGTTCTTATTTACCAATCATTAAGTATTAATCGTCAGTCGCCAACTACAAATTATCAACCACCAATTGCCAATAATTTGTCCAACAATTATCTTAATTAGCAATTAACAGTCAATATCCAACAATCAGCAGCCAACGATCAATAATTAACAATTAATTAATCAATTAATCAACCAATCCATCAATTAATTAATCAATTAAATCAATTAATTAACTAATCAACTAATAGCCTTAAATCAACTGTAACCCCCCCCCCCCCCCCCTTACAAGTTTCTCCACAGATTTAAACTTTTCATGAGAATGGTCTTGGAGACCATTCAGGGGGCGATGTCCCCCTCAGCCCCCTTGGCTATGCCAGTGCTGTTTTCCATACCAATAAATTACCCTCATACAAACAAATACGGGTGTATAGGTGAGCCAAATTTAAAATAATATATTCAAAATAGCACAAGATATTTTATTTAACATTTCTTGTTTAATATTTATCATTTAATAACAGGACAATGAATGCCACATGTTTAAAATCACTGTCTTCTAAATTTTTTGTAATAATATTCAAGATCAAACTTAATTAGTTAATAACCCGAAAACTTAGTACAGTGGTATTATTAGAATTGTATTATATTCACAGTTAATCAGAAGAGGAAAAGTTTACAAAATGTTTTATCCATTTGTGCTTTTTTTTATAGTATGCAAATGCAAAAAGGTCAATGTCATGCATTCATGACAATTTTAAAAATCAGAACTCTAGACATGGTATTTAAGCCTCAAATTGTTTTGACCCCCCTTCTCTAGAGTAAAACGTTTCTGACCCCCCTATATATGGGAGTGAAACTTTATTTGCCTCCCCCCCTCCCCATAGATAATGACAACTCCCTCAAATGTCTTTCTTTTCTTCTCTTTGTGTAGCTTGCCCTGGCAAGGAGAGAACATAACCACAATAAAACCTAACAGGTATGTATTATTTCAGCATTCTTAAGGTTTAGAAAGTAATATGTATTTCTTTTCTTCTCTTTGTATAGCTTGGCCTGGCAAAGAGAGAATATAATAACCACAATAAAACCGAACAGGTATGTATTAGCACAGCATTTTTAAGGTTTAGAAAGTAATATGTCTTTCTTTCCCTCTCTTTGTATAGCTTGGCCTGTCAAAGAGAGAATACAACCACAATAAAACCTACAGGTGTGTATTAGGTTTGCATTTTAAGACTTAGAAATTCACATCTTTTTTTTTTCTTCTCTTTATATAGTATGACCAGGCAAGGAGAAATATATATTATGAGATCTAACAGATGTACATTTGCTTAGCATTTTTGAGATTTAGAAACTAATAGTAACATGCCTTTCTTTTTTTCCCCATTATTTTATACAATTTATAGTGTATCCAGCTGGACAAAAAAATTATACATTAATAGGTTGTAAGGTACTTTATATACTGTATTGATACTGGTTACATTGTATCTAGTTTCTCAAAAAAATATATTTGTCTTCTCTAATTTGTATAGTGTGACAAGAAGGAATTTAAGAAATATGGGCTGCAGAATGTAAATTGCAAGATTAACTCTTGAGGTATTACCTTTATAATTTGGTTAATATTGACAAAAAGAACTAATGTAATGTTTTTCTTCTTTCCTAGTTTTGGCTGCATAACGTATACTGTGTATCTTCTCAAGCCTTGATTTGTAAGTAAAGATTATATGCCTGATCATTTCTCTTTTCTTTTTGCAGTATTATATGTGACTAAATTAGAAAAACGAAGTGTACAAAAATTGTTGGATTAAGCATTCGTCGAAATGAAGATTTATAGTGGTGAAATGCTCTTTATTTTTGTAAGTCTTAGTTGATAAGTATAAAAAATAATAAAAGTAGTTACCTGATGTTTCTGTCGCGTAGTTTTTTTGTCGTAGTTACTTCTGTGCACCTTTTTTCTTAGTTTTTTCGGCAGCAAAGTACCAGTTTCGGAGTATACCCGGGGAATTTTTGTACCGGCATTTTGTTCATCCACGCGTGGAATAATTATCCACGCGAGTTTCGAGAACGGGTCATGGATCACGCGGGGGTCACGTCGCGTTTCCACGCGATCTATCATGGCTGTTACAGTCTGATGGCATCAGCGCTGTATCATGCCTGACATCAGTGCTGATACAGACTGTGGTCATCATGGCTGTAACAGGGGTCGCTACATTATCCTGTTCAGACCTGATGGAATCATAATGTAACAGACCTGATATCAGTGCTGTTGGATGCTGTAACAGAGCGTGCGTTTTTAGGTGTGTAGTGTTCGAATATATTGCTTTTTGTAAAAATCCACAACTTTGAGAGGAAAATGCCTCTTTTGAAATGGACAAACAGGGACAGAGCCGGAGGCGGGGGGATTTGATCTAGTTTGACGTATATTTTGAGCTCCAGGGTGGGGATTTTGCCCAAAAATTCTTCAGAAAAATCAAATCCCCCACATCTGCCCGGCCTCCCCCCCCCCCTCGGGCTTAACATTGATAGGTGCATTAGTCCTTTATAAAGATTTCGACACACCTTGGGTTTCACCGAAGCTTTACATAAACTTTATATACCTTTTCGGTCTCGACCGTCCAGTAATCGGTGCTTATTACTTCTGAGTATAGCATTCGAACTTGCAGGGATTAATAAAAGGCTGTGCAACTGTAAGCCAAGTACGCCTGACATAAACAGTTCAACATATCTTTCGCATTTATACGCGAATTATCGAAGTGTGGAGCGGAGAGAAAGTCTTATACTATTTACACTGCGTCGTTGAACGGAGACAGAAACTGATTCGTCTCACACAGGACGAGACAAATTTTTGATATAAACACGTGAAATATACAAAGATATTGATATTCGATTCAGTACTCAAACTTGAGGGCTGATCATTAATTTTACAGTAACGAAAAATTACGGTAACATACATCACACCAAATAAATCGTAAAAATACAAAGCGCTGAGATATTTTCCTCGGGGTTGTCTAGGTTGTTTATCCGAATTAAAACTTCAGACTGCCGTCTGGGGTAAATGTCGACGATCGTCCGAATGCTCGAATTTCTCTCTGCTCCACACCTCGGTAATTTACGTATAGTACTCTCATCAAAACAAGTTGTGTATAAGAATAAGCATGATAGTCGACATCTTGAGCAGCTGGAGAAGGAATAGGTGAATTTGAAATGGTAAATTATTTACCGTCTGCGATCTGCTTCTTTGCTTTGCTTCTCTGCGGCGCGAGTCTCTTCTGCGTTACCCGTTTCTTGTGAACATAATCAGAAATCATATCGTACCCACTCTGCGCTGAACTCTTGAATCCAAGATCGACGGTAAAATCTTTCAGGTAAGAAGCTTTAAATCATCTCTACCCCACCCCTGTCCAAACAAAATTTGTCACAACCAGATTTTGGTAGTCACGTGACCATGACAGACCATGAAATACTACGCATTTAAATTAAATTTACAATATTTAAGATGTTTAACTAAAAAATGTTTAATTTTTTAAAGGAATAGGTAACGGGGAACAAAGAAAAATTTAAGGACGATATTCCAAAAAAAAATTGAGATGAACAAAATTGCAAGTCGCATCCAGGGTTTGAATTCGACCACACTCGCATGCCAACCGACGATGTTACCAGCAGGCTACTGAAGCAAGCATCAAATTGTCAGCAAAATATTAGGGTTATATTTTAAAGTTCTTTCTTTCCATGTTTACAAAGAACATTGCTAGAGCATCTAAAAATATTTGCATTTTTCAAAAGCATTGAATTGATTGAAAACTACTCAAACAACTGCCTGGTTGGCTGCCACAGTTTAAAACTCATTTATGGCATTTCAAATAACAAATTCGAAATCCGAAGTGTTGAATCTGTTTTCAGTTCGGTCTTTGCCAGTGAACTTCATACTCTCCTCCCATTCTTCCTTCATATAGAAAATGGAGTTCACTGGTCTTGATACATGTTAATAAATATTTCAACAGAACTTGTATATATTTTACAGAAGAAGAATTGCTCCTTTTCCGATTTTTATGCCAAATTACAATAAAAAAAGCTATTTAAAAAAAGTTATATTAAGACGGCAACCAGAGGTCAAAAATACAACGAGAAAACAAAAACATGCAATGAATAAACTTACGTTTAAAATACTTTAAAATAGAAAACAAAATTAACAGTGATAGGATGTAAACAGGGAACTGAACTCGAACTATAGAGCTCGAACAGTTTTGCTACTAAATGTTCGTGATTACTGAGAGTGTTTTGAATGGCTTTAAAAACGATCACCATTTGGTAAGTTCGTTCACTTCGTTGGCGTAGTAATTTTTGAAAAATAACGTTGTCTAAGGCGAGAAAACATGAGAGCGGCTGCTGGCTATATTTTACCGTATTAGCTGGCTTTTCTGTCTTTTCTTCGTCGGTCAGTTCTAGTTTTAATACTATTGCTTTTTCCTCCTTTCGAGTTTTGGTTTGAGGGTTGTCGTTCTACTCAGGATGTTGTTCTGCTTTTATATATACGTAAACGTTGATTTGTTTCTGTTCTTTTAAAAGTTAAATATATATCCCAAAGGCCCTTTTCTACGGTGGCCCGTAAGGGCCACCTCTTCTCCATACAAACACGTAGCTTCTCCGTGGAAATTGAGCTTCTCCGTGGAAAAGTGACGCTTCTCCGTGGAAATACAAACGTGTTCCGCAGAATCGTATCACTTTTCCGTATAAACACCCGCCTTCTCTGTCTAAGTGCACGTCTGCAGCGGTAAACGAAACCTTTCTACATGAAAATACTAAACTTTCGGATTGCGCCATGTTTCTCCATACAAATACGTCACTTCTCCGTGGAAATATGCACCTTCTCCGTAGAAATATGCACCTTCTCCGTAGAAACAGACGCCTTCTCCGCAGAAACGTCAAAACCACCCCCCGGAATCACCCCCTGGATACTGTAGTGTTATTGTTCCGGGGGGGTTAGAGAATCAATTTAGAACACTAGCGCCGTATTATGTCATCAAATATACCAAACCAAAGTGTTAACAAGTGCTGGTAATTTAATCATTTCCAGCATCCTTCGGCTTTCTTAACATTGTTTTTGAGTTGAAGAAAACGTAGCAGGTTTTTCAACAGGGGTTTTTCAACAGGGATATCTTCAAGATAGATAATTTAAACACGTATAAAAGTATAGCGACATCGGGATAGAGTGCTTCATTTCAGAAATTTTTTCAGAAAATCCAACTTTTAAAAACAGTTCCCAAAGCAGACTTTATCTTGAAGTGATGAAATGGTTTGGACAAGTAGACCACCTGAAGAAAGGTTGATATTGACCGACTTCTTATATTTCCCAGATTCGAGCATAAATTTTCGCGCGTTAGAAGACGTCATTTTTACTTGATAGTTGAAAATATAAATAACTTGACAATAATAATTGTTACAAGAACCATAATTCTCTAGAGGCTCTGTATGGCAATTCTCGCATTGCTGGATACCGACGATACCTGATGCGGTCATACCGCGACTTTTAATAACATTTTGTGATGTGCGAGTACTGCCGAAATTATTGAACGTGGATTTCCAACGTTTCGAGCGAAGGCCCCTCTGGCAGTACTCAAACCTTACTACATTTCAATCTGTATTTCAACACTGCCTACGCAGCACACTACTTTTATTTCACTATCTTGAAGATATCCATTTTGAACAATATGGTACGTTTAATTTCAACTCAAAAACAATCATAAGAAAGCCGAAGGATGCTGGAAATGATTACATTACCTTTGCCATTGTCAACACTTTGGTTTGGTGCGAGATATTTGATGACATATTTTGTCAATGATAATACGGCGCTAGTGTTCTTAATTGCTTCTCTAACCCCCCGGAACAATAACACTACAGTATCCAGGGGGTGATTCCGGGGGTGTTTTTGAAGTTTCTGCGGAGAAGGTGCATATTTCCACGGAGAAGTGACGTATTTGTATGGAGAAACATGGCGCAATCCGAAAGAAGTTTACTATTTTCATGTAGAAAGGTTTCGTTTACCGCTGCAGACGTGCACTTAGACAGAGAAGGCGGGTGTTTATACGGAAAAGTGATACGATTCTGCGGAACACGTTTGTATTTCCACGGAGAAGTTCAATTTCCACGGAGAAGCTACGTGTTTGTACGGAGAAGAGGTGGCCCTTTCGGGCCACCGTACTTTTCTCAAGTCTTTTGGACAAAAATAAATGATGTTGTTAGTTGAAATCTTATTGTTAAGAACTATATTGTTCCCAGTTCCCCACATGCAATCTTCACTGCGCATGGTCCGTCCACACACATATATATATTTAACAAATAGAAAATCGGTTGCGTGTCTCTGTACTGTGATAGAAACATGAATGACGTCATTTCAACCGGGAAAATGCCTACTGGAAACACGAGGCGAATATAAAATGACTAACCGTTTTACGACGTAAAAAATCAAGAAGCCATCAAAGTGACCGAGACTCAGCTGACGAACGATGGCGTAATAAACTAATCAAGTAACTACGCCAGTGATTACGTGAGATTTGACGAAACAGAGCATGCACGCAGCCTTTCAGAATGGCGAATTGGTTGCATGTCTATCGTGCACGGCTAAGTAACATCAGAACTACGCGTTTTTGAAATATCTCATGTAAGTATGCTGTTAAAAATTTCATATTAGGTTGTGGACTCTTCACGCTTTCGCTGTCCAAAGAGTAGGGAAGAAGAACATTCTATGCTGATTGAATCAATTCCAAAAAACACTCGCCATAATACAAAGTGGGCGGTTAAGGTATTTGAAGATTGGCAACATGCAAGAAAAAATAAGGAAGCGAGAAAGGAAACGGTTGGCTTCGGACAAATGGATTTAGCCACTATCGCGAACCTGTGACATGTACAATAGAACACATGTACATGTCGGCAGAAACGTTGAACGTTTGGCTCACTAAATTTACCGAAGAAGTCACAAATCAAAGTGGTGGACGATATCCCCCCGAAACGTTATATCTACTGATATGTGGATTGAATCGCTATTTTGCTAATGGGAAACAGGACAACAGCTTTAATGTTCTAGACAAAGCCGATCGAAGGTAAGACATGGAGATATTTTGAGATTGTATACACTTTTCCTCGTGTTTATATCAATCTACAAAGTCAATTAAGGTATTTTGATGCTTATCGTTAAAAAATCTTTCGTTGTTTTCTAGATTTGCACTTTTTCGAAGAGCACTAGATGCGGAAATGAAAGACGCGACAAGGTGTGGAATTGCACAAATGGCGAAGAAAGAAGAGAACAAATTACCGAAGCGGAGGAAGCTAAAATGTGGGAACTAGGGCTTCCTGGTCCTAGTATACGGCTGAGTCGTTGTTAAATACCATATACTTTTTTAATGGGAAACATTTTGGCCTTCGTGCAGGAGAGTTGCACAAGTTATCCTCACTGCAAACAATGAGCAGTTTTACGTTTTAAACCAGCAGGCAAGCATAACGTTTCGGGTACGATCTTATTCAATCTGGACAAACCTACAGGACTTTTTTCGTACTCGAACTTTCCATTTCTATTTGGTCTGAAATAGAAAGCATCCACTGACTCAGCGCACTCTTCACTTTCTCTAAATACAATGAATACATTGCTTGCAAACATCGTTCGTGCATGACTTCGCCATCATCTTCGTGGCACAAGTGCTTAATGTACCAAGGTTTCTTCATCAGATCTTTTAGTGGAATGTTTTCGAAAGGCTCTCATCAAAAATTATATAATTATCTTTGGTTGAAATATTGCGAAATCTTAGCAGCCTATGTTCGGGTTGTTTCAGAGTTCCGTTGACAAACAATTAACAAAGGAGAGGACTGGTCACACGTCGAATGCGCTTTTCACCTATCGAAAGCATAGCAAATTAAAAACAGTCGGATCATATAAGCAAAGTCCTTGGTCCTCCCATAATCACAATTTTCTATGAATGACAAATGAACTCGGAGCTAACTATTTGGAAGCATTTATTTCTAGGTTTTAAAAGCTTGAGTTGGAACATAACTGAACAAACGATCAGGTCTGTATACTACCTTCTCATTGCTGTATTAAAAATAAAAAAATAATAAGTCTAATGAGAAATCAATTCTCTGGAAATTACAGGTCTCTTCACTTGCAAGCCCGGGCCTGTATACTTCGTAATCTGCCACTGAATTTCGTGAGTTGTTATTACCAGATGTTAATTTAATTGACCCACTAAGGCACTATCTAAGCTTTACTGCGATAGTTTTAGTACCTCAGTTACTGCGATAGTTTTACTGCCACTGAGGACAGGAATCTAGCGCAAATACATTCAGTTGGTATATATTTGCCTGGATGGGTGACCACCTGTCTGGGCTTGGAACTCATACCAGCCAGATATGAGACATGCAGAGTTGTTAGTTCTCAGGCACCTGTGCTTTTATGGATTTTCTCTGATTTCCTTTCCTTTTAAAAAAAGGTAAAAACACAGCATGGCCAGCATATATACAATCTTGACAAAAATCTTGTTCAGGTCTGAATACAAGGTTGTTATACAAGTACGTGATTAATGCATCATGGTTAATTGCTACCGTAGTACCTATACGCACGTCTGGGCGTGCCTATTTTTCTATTTATTGTATTTTTGCCGAATTGATATAAATAAATAACATTTGCAGGGAAAATTAAGTGAAACAGAGACATATATGTCAACTGGCAATAAGGGCCCGTTCACACGTACGATTTTTGATGTGATAAAGTATAGCCAATTTCTGATTTCATCTTTCTCATTTTTTCTGCTCGTTCATAATTCTTACCGTGCATGCATCTAATTTGATCTAAACTAGAAGTTTGCAAACCTCAAACATAAGAAACAAAATAAAGTATTTTACCTCACTTACCCACGTTTAATGTCTATATCAAGATCTTTGGCACCAGTGACGGAAGACAAAGCGGTAACGGCGGTGTCTTTCATGCTTGTCATATTGACAGAGTAGATTGTGTCTGTTTGTTTATGGATGTAGTAAATAAGCTTGTTTTTGATGTCTAGTGTAAACCTCTGAACACCTTTTACTTGCATGATAGTACGAACAACAGATCCATCTAGGTTCACGCTTAGAAATGTCTCCTTTGAGTTATAGTAATACAAGCGACGAGTGGAACTATCATATGCCATATCAGATGCACCAGAGCTTACAAGTTTTGAAGAACTGTTTACATGGTTAATCGTTACTTTATAGTTGATGTCAGTTGACGTTGCGTAGATCACAACTGGAATATTGCACACAGCTAAAAATAAGACAGAAAAACTGAGAAAAATATAATTGACCTTTTCGGCACTATAGAGTAACAAGTGAATGCATGTTTGGAAGTTTGAACAACAACAGCTCTTCTGATGGTCGCTACTAAAAGATGCGCTTGCAGTACTTGTAAGAATAACTCGCGTTATCCAGAGTTTATGGTGAAATATTGTCCAGAGAAGAGCGGATAGAAGCGCAAGCGATGGATTGATGCGCGTCGTCGCGGCGATTTTTTCGTTTGTTCGAAGGATAGCTATATTTGCAGTCTGTGTGGCACTTTGTTGGCGAAAATGAACCCACAGTTGAACACCCTGACCCCATACCATCGACAGCAAGTAAAATATTGGTAAGTTTTCTTGCCTGTTCCGCGCGGTGAATTGGAAAGCACAAGTGAAGCCGGTCGCTACCGATTTCTTATATAAAGGTAAGGACTTTTTCTACTTGCAACACGCTAAATCTACCGGTGGATTTTTTGACCGGGGTGTAGCTGGAGGTGTGTGATTAATAGCCAATCACAAGCACATATTAACTAGAAATACATAAACGCAACAACCCCTCGCCCACTTTTACATGCTTTTTTGAAACACGCCACCCACCCACCCCCTGATTAAAATAAGCGCTCCTGATATACAGCCAATATAAAAACAAATGATATTAAATCCTGACTAAAAGCTGACTTATGGTTTGGACGAGCAAAGGAAAAGCACGAAAACGTGAAACTGTATATTGTTTTAGGACATAACGACAAAATACAAATTACAAGTCCCCTACCGTTAACTTAAAATGATTTTGAGACCACTGAGTGATCACAACCACTGCAATTCAGTTCGAGTTTTGTTTACCATACGGCGTTTGGTTTCTTTAGGTTCTCTTGGGTTCGCTTCAAAATATGTTAAACCGGCTGTTTGTATCCTTTTCTTCGTTGTTCAATTTTATTACTAAGTAGAGCAGGCTTCATTTCGTTAAACGAAAGCAAAATACTGACAGATTTATTAGTTTTCTTCGTCGCTAGTCACCAGTGTCCAACTATTCTTACCGCGTGACACCGTACCAAACATATATATATATACATATACATAAAATGTATATATTCTACACTCGAATTTTCCTTCACCAAAAATCCCTAGAACATGCTATGTAATCGAGTGAAATGCCCAATATTACTTATAATATATATATATATATATATATATATATATATATATATATATATATATATATATATATATATATATATACAAATATGCCCCTTGGCTTACAGATATTAAACGAAGAATTTTTTTCATAGGGACTTCCTGAAGAAAAAGGCCGTGAAAACTGGATCAGTAAATGCACACGAAGCACATAAAATAGCTTGAAATAATTTAAATAAGATGATTAAAAACACAAAAAGAATCACTAAAAAGAATCAAAAAAAATGTGGAAGACGATAAACAAACTCACAAATAGAAAATCTAAGAACCAGAAGTTATTACAAATACTTTCAAAGATTTTTCAATGAAATCGGAGTTAATTTGGCTAAAGATTTAACACAGAGTGCAACGTCTCCAGAATCTTTCTGAAATAGAAATGTTCCAGAATGTTTCTGAAATAGTATTTTTTCAATTACTTTCTACAATTAAAACGTCTAAGGCGACAGGACATGTTAGAATATCGCCTAAACTCTGAAAAGATTCTGCTGACGTCATAGCTTCAACCTTGGCAACAATTTTCAACCAATCTATAACAACCGGAATTTTCCCTGACGATTTAAAAACTTCAATTATTTCACCTATACATAACTCAGGAAGTAACTTTATAGGTACCTGTATTTGTATAGCATACTCACGCATCAAGAAGCGGGTTTTATAGGAAAAATAATTCGACAGAAACTTCTCTTCTTAACATTACTAATAAATGGCTCATTGACATGGATAAAGGCTACCTAAACGGTGTTATCTTTTTAGACCTTAAAAAAGCTCTTGGCTGTGTGGATCACACTATTTTAATTAAAAAATTAATGCTATAGCGTGGTAGCGGAAATAATACGCTCCACTGGTCCCTATCTTACCTTGAAAATCGGATTCAGATGTGTAAAGTTGGTCAAGCGGTCACAATCACGTGTTGTTCGGCGTGCTCGTTCGGCATGGAGCACCCCAGGGTCAAGTATATACATGTTTGCAGACGATACGAATTTAACAACAAATGGAAGATCAGTAAAAGAAATACAAGGTTGTTTAAATGCCGATCTACAGTGTAAAAAGTTCATCAGTGGTTGCTATCAAACAAATTAACCCTTAAAATAGAGAATACTGAGAATATGATAATTGGCTCTCGGCAACGGCTGGCAAATACAAATCCTGATCCTATAGAATAGAATTAGGCGGAACCAATATTAAGAGGTAATTAAATAAACTTATATACATATAACCATAAACGTTGCTAAATGTATTGGTATATAAAGACGGATGAAAACCGACGTTCCAAAATCCACATTAATTACTATTTACAAAGCTTTAATTTTGCCACATTTTGACTACTGCAGCCTTATTTGCGACAATTGCAGTAATTACTTACTCGATAAACCGCAAAAAATGCAAAATAGGGCTGCAAGGGTAATAAGTGGTAGTTCCTATGAAATCAGGTCAAGTGACATATTGAAATAACTTGAGTGGCAATCGCTGGTGGATCGTAGGAAACAAAAAAATAATATTCATGTGTAAAATAAGAAATAACTCACTATCGGAATCTATGGCAAGCATGTTTCATACCAGCAAAAACACAAATTATAATATGTATAATTAATGTAATATGTGCTTTTGTAAACAGACCCCTGAAAATCAGTTGCCTATATATGTGTGCACTGAAGGGTTTACCGTTTTTAAATAAATAGGGCTGATTTTATGTTATGAAAATCTTTCTTTGACTACAAAAAGGAATTATAATACTCCAGGTGCTATACCTACAGAAAAACAAATCCAATTTTTCTTCGTTATGCAATTTTGCATTTCTCAAATAGTCGTAATAAGATTTTCATGACATAAAATCAGCACGGTAACCGGGCCCACATATAAGCGGCCCCTTTGAGATCTAGAAGTATAAAAATCAGCTAAATTATTTTAACTGTAAAATACTGGTACGCATACATTTATATAGGTTGAGTATTCCAGATCTTAGCACCGGTATACCCAAAAAGTCCTCTTCATAGAATTAGTTTTTGGTTTTGGGTGTACCAGCGTTTGCTTATTATTTCTCAAATCATGTTTCTCATTGTAAAGCAACTTAAACATTTTAGAAATAGCTTCAGGACACTCTTGTCTCAACGCTTTGTTAAATAATTGTACCGTTTGTTGCTCTCTGCGTTCTTTTTGATTTTTCCATTTGTTTATTTAAAATAACCATAATATATGGATAACATATCCATGAAGGGTTTATGGGGCAAAAGATGGCGTTGAACAGCAAATTTGATTTGCTCTAGCAGCTAACAGCTAACACGAGGCGAAAATGCACGAAAATGGCGCGATTTGTTGTTTTTTCGTACGAGATTTTTTTAAAATTTGACTTGATTTTTTCCTGATTATTTCCCATGCAATGATTTTTTGATTTCCATTGATTTTTTTATTTTTCTGTGATTTTTCTTGATTTTTTTGTATTTGTAATGATTTTTTTTGATTTATCGTGATTTTGTTGTACACATGAATTTTTTTTTATTTTTAATGATTTTTCGTGATTTTTTTGTGACTTTTCCGAAGTTGTACCTGATTTACATCAGTGCTTTGCCCCTCGGCCAAAGCAATAGTAAAGTTACCAAACTTTGCACTAACTTGAAACCTTAGCGCCGAATTGGTTTAGTCAATGAAAACCTGCTCAACTAGTACCAACCTGAAAATGTTTGGCACTGAAGAGAAAACAAATATTTTTTGAGTCTGGAAACTAATCTGTCACCATTATACCATAAAACGCGAATGATGTTTTTCAATTTAATAGTCTGTATACACATGCAAAGTTCCAAGTGATTTGACTCAATATAGGCAATTTTCCAATATGTTAAAATTCGTGTAAACCTCTTGACGTCATAAGGTATCGCCTTTAAGTATCACATAAGCCAAAATATTTCAGGAACTAAGTGAAATATGAAAAGCCGTAAATTACTATTACAAATCATTTCAAGAGTTCAATTCCTTCAAATAACGCAAACCTAATTTTCGCTTCATAGGCACTTCAAAAACTCATTAATAATTCATGTGGAAAATTCAAAAGAAATCAATGTTTAATCAGTGTCTTTATATGTGATAAAGATATCTCCTGATTTACGTAAACTTTAGCTTTGACATTCTCGGCTTAGACAAGGTTATTTTTCAAACTTACCACGCCAATGAACTTACCAAGTGGTTTGTTTTTAAAGCCGTTCAATAAACTCGCAGTTCGTGTTTTATCAGGTATAAAAACACTCGCCTTCGCCTCGTGTCTTTATATCTGATGAAACACTACTGCTCGTTTATTAAACAGCACTTTAAAACATACAAGGATTCTCAAATACAATATTACTGTCTCAATAGTTTATCAACAACAACAACAACAACAACAACAACAACAACAACAACAACAACAACGTGACAACAACAACAACAACAACAACAACAACAACAACAACAACAACAACAACAACAACAACAACAACAACAACAACAACAAAAGGAATACAAACCAGGATATCAAAATCAATCTGCAGCCTCGTAACGGCAGATTAAATACAGTAGATATACTGTAGGATTGATGGCTATAGTACAACATGCACGGACAAATTCGTCAAAGCATTCCAAAGCACTTCATACTTCCCACTTCTTTTAGCAGTGGTGACTTTTAAAGGAACTGTCACCAAGGTTGACAATCATTCTTGCAACAACACATTAATCTACTTACTATCTTCAAGAGTTGTATTAGTCTTTTTCGTGCCAAGAACTCCAGTTCCTGCTCCATTAGTAGCTTTAACAGCAACGTCATAGGTTGTAGCCTCATTTAAACCACTTAAAGTCACTGTCGTAGTGTTAACACCACTAACAGTCTTACTATTGGTACACGAGACATCACTTCCACTGCTTGTAAGTTGGTAACAGACAGTATAACTGGTTATATCTCCATTTGCGTTGTCTGCTGACAACTTCGACCAAACAACTGTTAGTTCAGTAGGCGTTGGAGATGTTATTGTGCTAATAGTTGGTCCTTTAGCAGGTTCTAGAAATTGACAAACAAAACTCTGTTAAGAATACGAGCGCCAAATAGAAATATAGAGGTACCAAAGAGATCGGAATATACACTTAGTACAAAACATATTTTAGGCGATGGCATTGTTTTAGCCGCTTTTCCCAAACGTTGTAGTATTTCATTCATATTAAAGTATACGCTGAAAAATAACTGACTGAATTTTGCTACTGTACTTTTCAGAAACTTGTCCTTTCTAATTTAAATGACGGTCAATCACAACACTAAGGTATTTAATACTATATTCTGGTTTAAGTAACTTAGCCTTTAGAAAAATTTGCATATCATAGTTTGATTTTTTTTTGTGCTGTAAGAAATATAACAAAGCTAGCTTTTTCAATATTAAGAGATCACTTGGTTGATTGTGTTTCCCTTATGAATTGTTCACGAGTGTGAGAAAACTCAATAATAACTTACAGCTTAGCTGGCGATATTTTTAAAGTTGGATGTATCTGTTCTTTGTAAATCTCCCTATATTGACTTCTTAAACATGAAAAAAGAAATGGTAATGCAACTCGTTTTTTTAAATGAATTAGATTCAATGTAGATTTGAGGCCATTTTAAAACGTCACAGTTGTCACAGCAACAGATAAAAATGCAACACTGCATCTTTTAACACTTTAGACCTTATTTCAAAATGGCCGCCTCATTAGAATTTATTTATTTCCAAATAAATTAGCCCTCATGACCTCCTTTTAAAGTAAAAATTCTTTTGAGTTTCCCACATGAAAACGAGTTCATAAGGGATAATTTATATGTATATAAAAGAAGTTGAATTTGGCGGCCATTTTGGAATAAGGTCTATTTGATGCCCCAAACGTTGTTATATGCATATGATTGGTCCTTTTCCAAAATACCCATAAGAACTTTCTGAGATTGAAACTTGCGGTTTTTCCACTTTTCAAGAAACAGTAGAGAGCCGCCTTAATTTACTTACTAGCTTCACCAGTTTTTCTACTCATTTTCGTGCCAAGATCTCCAGTTCCTGCTCCATTAGTAGCTTTAACCGCAACGTCATAGGTTCTACCCTCATTTAAACCACTTAAAGTCACTGTCCTAGTGTTAACACCACTAACAGTCGTACTATTGGTACACGAGACATCACTTCCACTGCTTGTAAGTTGGTAACAGACAGTATAACTGGTTATATCTCCATTTGCGTCGTCTGCTGACAACTTCGACCAAACAACTGTTAGTTCAGTAGCGCTTGGAGATGTTATTGTGCTAATAGTTGGTCCTTTAGCAGGTTCTAGAAATTGACAAACAAAACTCTGTTAAGAATACGAGCGCCAAATAGAAATATAGAGGTACCAAAGAGATCGGAATATACACTTAGTGCAATACATATTTTAGGCGATTGCACTGTTTTAGCTACAAGAGCATAGCCGCTTTTCTTAAACGTTGTAGTATTTCATTCATACTAAAGTATATCCTGAAAAATAACTGACTGAATTTTGCTACTGTACTTTTCAGAAACTTGTGCTTTCCAATTTAAATGAAAGTCAATCACAACACTAAGGTATTTAATACTATATTCTTGTTTAACTAACTTAGCCTTAAGAAAAATTTGCATGTTATAGTTGGATTTTTTTTGTGCTGTAAGAAATATAACAAAGCTAGCTTTTTCAATATTAAGAGAAAATTTGGTTGATTGTGTTTTCCTTATGAATTGTTCATGAGTGTGAGAAAACTCAATAATAACTTACAGCTTAGCTGGAGATTTTTTAATGTTGGATGTACACATTATTTTTAAATCTCCCTATATTGATTTCTTAAACATGAAAAAAGAAATGGTAACCCAACTCGTTTTTTAAATAAATTGGATTAAATGTAGATTTGCGGCCATTTTAAAACGTCACAGTTGTCACAGCAACAGATAAAAATACGACACTGTATCTGTTAACAGTATAGACCTTATTCCCAAATGGCCGCGGAATTAGAATTTATATATATGCATATAAATTAGCCCTGATGACCTCGTTTTAAAGTAAAAATTCTTTTAAGTTTCCCACATGAAAACGAGTTCATATGGGCTAATTTATATGTATATAAAAGAAGTTTAATTCGGCGGTCACTTTGGAATAAGGTCTATTTGATGCCCCAAACGTTGTTATATGCATATCATTAGTCCTTTTCCAAAATATCCATAAGAACTTTCTGAGATTGAAATCTGTGGTTTTTCCACTTTTCAAGAAACAGTAGAGAGCCACCTTAATTTACTTACTAGCTTCACCAGTTTTTCCACTCAATTTCGTGCCAAGATCTCCAGTTCCTGCTCCATTAGTAGCTTTAACCGCAACGTCATAGCTTCTACCCTCATTTAAACCACTTAAAGTCACTGTCCTAGTGTTAACACCACTAACAGTCGTACTATTGGTACACGAGACATCACTTCCACTGCTTGTAAGTTGGTAACAGACAGTATAACTGGTTATATCTCCATTTGCGTCGTCTGCTGACAACTTCGACCAAACAACTGTTAGTTCAGTAGCGCTCGGAGATGTTATTGTGCTAATAGTTGGTCCTTTAGCAGGTTCTAGAAATTGACAAACAGAACTCTGTTAAGAATACGAGCGCCAAATAGAAATATAGAGGTACCAAAGAGATCGCAATATACACTTAGTACAAAACATATTTTAGGCGATTGCATTGTTTTAGCTACAAGAGCATAGTCCCTTTTCTCAAACGTTGTAGTATTTCATTCATATTAAAGTATATGCTGAAAAATAACTGACTGAATTTTGCTACTGTACTTTTCAGAAACTTGTGCTTTCCAATTTAAATGACAGTCAATCACAACACTAAGGTATTTAATACTATATTCTTGTTTAAGTAACTTAGCCTTTAGAAAAATTTGCATATTATAGTTGGATTTTTTTTTGTGCTGTAAGAAACATAACAAACTTCTTTTTCAATATTAAGAGATCATTTGGTTGATTGTGTTTTCCTTATGAATTGTTCAAGAGTGTGAGAAAACTCAATAATAAGTAACTTACAGCTTAGCTGGCGATTTTTTCAGTTGGATGTACATGTTATTTTTAAATCTCCCTATATTGATTTCTTAAACATGAAAAAAGAAATGGTAATGCAACTCGTTTTTTAAATAAATTGGATTAAATGTAGATTTGAGGCCATTTTAAAACGTCACAGTTGTCACAGCAACAGATAAAAATACAACACTGTATCTGTTAACAGTATAGACCTTACTCCAAAATGGCCGCCGAATTAAAATTTATTTATGTGCATATAAATTAGCCCTTATGACCTCGTTTTAAAGAAAAAATTCTTTTAAGTTTCCCACATGAAAACGAGTTCATATGGGCTAATTTATATGTATGCAAGAGAAGTTTAATTCGGCGGCCATTTTGGAATAAGGTTTATTTGATGCCCCAAACGTTGTTATATGCATATCAATAGTCTTTTTCCAAAATATCCATAAGAACTTCCTTTGATTGAAACTTGCGGTTTTTCCACTTTTCAAGAAACAGTAGAGAGCCACCTTAATTTACTTACTAGCTTCACCAGTTTTTCCACTCATTTTCGTGCCAAGATCTCCAGTTCCTGCTCCATTAGTAGCTTTAACCGCAACGTCATAGGTTCTACCCTCATTTAAACCACTTAAAGTCACTGTCGTAGTGTTAACACCACTAACAGTCGTACTATTGGTACACGAGACATCACTTCCACTGCTTGTAAGTTGGTAACAGACAGTATAACTGGTTATATCTCCATTTGCGTCGTCTGCTGACAACTTCGACCAAACAACTGTTAGTTCAGTAGGCGTTGGAGATGTTATTGTGCTAATAGTTGGTCCTTTAGCAGGTTCTAGAAATTGACAAACAAAACTCTGTTAAGAATACGAGCGCCAAATAGAAATATAGAGGTACCAAAGAGATCGGAATATACACTTAGTGCAATACATATTTTAGGCGATTGCACTGTTCTAGCTACAAGAGCATAGCCGCTTTTCTTAAACGTTGTAGTATTTCATTCATACTAAAGTATATGCTGAAAAATAACTGACTGAATTTTGCTACTGTACTTTTCAGAAACTTGTGCTTTCCAATTTAAATGAAAGTCAATCACAACACTAAGGTATTTAATACTATATTCTTGTTTAACTAACTTAGCCTTAAGAAAAATTTGCATGTTATAGTTGGATTTTTTTTGTGCTGTAAGAAATATAACAAAGCTAGCTTTTTCAATATTAAGAGAAAATTTGGTTGATTGTGTTTTCCTTATGAATTGTTCATGAGTGTGAGAAAACTCAATAATAACTTACAGCTTAGCTGGAGATTTTTTAATGTTGGATGTACACATTATTTTTAAATCTCCCTATATTGATTTCTTAAACATGAAAAAAGAAATGGTAACCCAACTCGTTTTTTAAATAAATTGGATTAAATGTAGATTTGCGGCCATTTTAAAACGTCACAGTTGTCACAGCAACAGATAAAAATACGACACTGTATCTGTTAACAGTATATACCTTATTCCCAAATGGCCGCGGAATTAGAATTTATATATGTGCATATAAATTAGCCCTGATGACCTCGTTTTAAAGTAAAAATTCTTTTAAGTTTCCCACATGAAAACGAGTTCATATGGGCTAATTTATATGTATATAAAAGAAGTTTAATTCCGCGGTCACTTTGGAATAAGGTCTATTTGATGCCCCAAACGTTGTTATATGCATATCATTAGTCCTTTTCCAAAATATCCATAAGAACTTTCTGAGATTGAAACTTGTGGTTTTTCCACTTTTCAAGAAACAGTAGAGAGCCACCTTAATTTACTTACTAGCTTCACCAGTTTTTCCACTCAATTTCGTGCCAAGATCTCCAGTTCCTGCTCCATTAGTAGCTTTAACCGCAACGTCATAGGTTCTACCCTCATTTAAACCACTTAAAGTCACTGTCCTAGTGTTAACACCACTAACAGTCGTACTATTGGTACACGAGACATCACTTCCACTGCTTGTAAGTTGGTAACAGACAGTATAACTGGTTATATCTCCATTTGCGTCGTCTGCTGAGAACTTCGACCAAACAACTGTTAGTTCAGTAGGCGTTGGAGATGTTATTGTGCTAATAGTTGGTCCTTTAGCAGGTTCTAGAAATTGACAAACAAAACTCTGTTAAGAATACGAGCGCCAAATAGAAATATAGAGGTACCAAAGAGATCGGAATATACACTTAGTGCAATACATATTTTAGGCGATTGCACTGTTTTAGCTACAAGAGCATAGCCGCTTTTCTTAAACGTTGTAGTATTTCATTCATACTAAAGTATATGCTGAAAAATAACTGACTGAATTTTGCTACTGTACTTTTCAGAAACTTGTGCTTTCCAATTTAAATGAAAGTCAATCACAACACTAAGGTATTTAATACTATATTCTTGTTTAACTAACTTAGCCTTAAGAAAAATTTGCATGTTATAGTTGGATTTTTTTTGTGCTGTAAGAAATATAACAAAGCTAGCTTTTTCAATATTAAGAGAAAATTTGGTTGATTGTGTTTTCCTTATGAATTGTTCATGAGTGTGAGAAAACTCAATAATAACTTACAGCTTAGCTGGAGATTTTTTAATGTTGGATGTACACATTATTTTTAAATCTCCCTATATTGATTTCTTAAACATGAAAAAAGAAATGGTAATGCAACTCGTTTTTTAAATAAATTGGATTAAATGTAGATTTGAGGCCATTTTAAAACGTCACAGTTGTCACAGCAACAGATAAAAATACAACACTGTATCTGTTAACAGTATAGACCTTATTCCAAAATGGCCGCCGAATTAAAATTTATTTATGTGCATATAAATTAGCCCTTATAACCTCGTTTTAAAGAAAAAATTCTTTTAAGTTTCCCACATGAAAACGAGTTCATATGGGCTAATTTAAATGTATGTAAGAGAAGTTTAATTCGGCGGCCATTTTGGAATAAGGTCTATTTGATGCCCCAAACGTTGTTATATGCATATCAATAGTCTTTTTCCAAAATATCCATAAGAACTTCCTTTGATTGAAACTTGCGGTTTTTCCACTTTTCAAGAAACAGTAGAGAGCCACCTTAATTTACTTACTAGCTTCACCAGTTTTTCCACTCATTTTCGTGCCAAGATCTCCAGTTCCTGCTCCATTAGTAGCTTTAACAGCAACGTCATAGGTTGTAGCCTCATTTAAACCGCTTAAAGTCACTGTCCTAGTGTTAACACCATTAACAGTCGTACTATTGGCACACGAGACACCACTTCCACTGCTTGTAAGTTGGTAACAGACAGTATAACTGGTTATATCTCCATTTGCGTCGTCTGCTGACAACTTCGACCAA
Source organism: Corallium rubrum (assembly GCA_964035015.1). NCBI lineage: Eukaryota > Metazoa > Cnidaria > Anthozoa > Scleralcyonacea > Coralliidae > Corallium > Corallium rubrum. The sequence continues at coordinate 83,548 of CAXIUP010000296.1, read as the reverse complement.
ACAACTGTTAGTTCAGTTAGCGTTGGAGATGTTATTGTGCTAATAGTTGGTCCTTTAGCAGGTTCTAGAAATTGACAAACAAAACTTTGTTAAGAATACGAGCGCCAAATAGAAATATAGAGGTACCAAAGAGATCGGAATATACACTTAGTAAAAAACATATTTTAGGCGATTGCGTTGTTTTTAGCATCAAGAGCATAGCCGCTTTTCTCAAACGTTGTAGTATTTCATTCATATTAAAGTATATGCTGAAAAATAACTGACTGAATTTTGCTACTGTACTTTTCAGAAACTTGTGCTTTCCAATTTAAATGACAGTCAATCACAACACTAAGGTATTTAATACTATATTCTTGTTTAAGTAACTTAGCCTTTAGAAACATTTGCATATTATAGTTGGATTTTTTTTTGTGCTGTAAGAAACATAACAAACTTCTTTTTCAATATTAAGAGATCATTTGGTTGATTGTGTTTTCCTTATGAATTGTTCAAGAGTGTGAGAAAACTCAATAATAAGTAACTTACAGCTTAGCTGGCGATTTTTTCAGTTGGATGTACATGTTATTTTTAAATCTCCCTATATTGATTTCTTAAACATGAAAAAAGAAATGGTAATGCAACTCGTTTTTTAAATAAATTGGATTAAATGTAGATTTGAGGCCATTTTAAAACGTCACAGTTGTCACAGCAACAGATAAAAATACAACACTGTATCTGTTAACAGTATAGACCTTATTCCAAAATGGCCGCCGAATTAAAATTTATTTATGTGCATATAAATTAGCCCTTATGACCTCGTTTTAAAGAAAAAATTCTTTTAAGTTTCCCACATGAAAACGAGTTCATATGGGCTAATTTATATGTATGTAAGAGAAGTTTAATTCGGCGGCCATTTTGGAATAAGGTCTATTTGATGCCCCAAACGTTGTTATATGCATATCAATAGTCTTTTTCCAAAATATCCATAAGAACTTCCTTTGATTGAAACTTGCGGTTTTTCCACTTTTCAAGAAACAGTAGAGAGCCACCTTAATTTACTTACTAGCATCACCAGTTTTTCCACTCATTTTCGTGCCAAGATCTCCAGTTCCTGCTCCATTAGTAGCTTTAACAGCAACGTCATAGGTTGTAGCCTCATTTAAACCGCTTAAAGTCACTGTCCTAGTGTTAACACCATTAACAGTCGTACTATTGGCACACGAGACACCACTTCCACTGCTTGTAAGTTGGTAACAGACAGTATAACTGGTTATATCTCCATTTGCGTCGTCTGCTGACAACTTCGACCAAACAACTGTTAGTTCAGTTAGCGTTGGAGATGTTATTGTGCTAATAGTTGGTCCTTTAGCAGGTTCTAGAAATTGACAAACAAAATTTTGTTAAGAATACGAGCGCCAAATAGAAATATAGAGGTACCAAAGAGATCGGAATATACACTTAGTAAAAAACATATTTTAGGCGATTGCGTTGTTTTTAGCATCAAGAGCATAGCCGCTTTTCTCAAACGTTGTAGTATTTCATTCATATTAAAGTATATGCTGAAAAATAACTGACTGAATTTTGCTACTGTACTTTTCAGAAACTTGTGCTTTCCAATTTAAATGACAGTCAATCACAACACTAAGGTATTTAATACTATATTCTTGTTTAAGTAACTTAGCCTTTAGAAACATTTGCATATTATAGTTGGATTTTTTTTTGTGCTGTAAGAAACATAACAAACTTCTTTTTCAATATTAAGAGATCATTTGGTTGATTGTGTTTTCCTTATGAATTGTTCAAGAGTGTGAGAAAACTCAATAATAAGTAACTTACAGCTTAGCTGGCGATTTTTTCAGTTGGATGTACATGTTATTTTTAAATCTCCCTATATTGATTTCTTAAACATGAAAAAAGAAATGGTAATGCAACTCGTTTTTTAAATAAATTGGATTAAATGTAGATTTGAGGCCATTTTAAAACGTCACAGTTGTCACAGCAACAGATAAAAATACAACACTGTATCTGTTAACAGTATAGACCTTATTCCAAAATGGCCGCCGAATTAAAATTTATTTATGTGCATATAAATTAGCCCTGATGACCTCGTTTTAAAGAAAAAATTCTTTTAAGTTTCCCACATGAAAACGAGTTCATATGGGCTAATTTATATGTATGTAAGAGAAGTTTAATTCGGCGGCCATTTTGGAATAAGGTCTATTTGATGCCCCAAACGTTGTTATATGCATATCAATAGTCTTTTTCCAAAATATCCATAAGAACTTCCTTTGATTGAAACTTGCGGTTTTTCCACTTTTCAAGAAACAGTAGAGAGCCACCTTAATTTACTTACTAGCTTCACCAGTTTTTCCACTCATTTTCGTGCCAAGATCTCCAGTTCCTGCTCCATTAGTAGCTTTAACCGCAACGTCATAGGTTCTACCCTCATTTAAACCACTTAAAGTCACTGTCGTAGTGTTAACACCACTAACAGTCGTACTATTGGTACACGAGACATCACTTCCACTGCTTGTAAGTTGGTAACAGACAGTATAACTGGTTATATCTCCATTTGCGTCGTCTGCTGACAACTTCGACCAAACAACTGTTAGTTCAGTAGGCGTTGGAGATGTTATTGTGCTAATAGTTGGTCCTTTAGCAGGTTCTAGAAATTGACAAACAAAACTCTGTTAAGAATACGAGCGCCAAATAGAAATATAGAGGTACCAAAGAGATCGGAATATACACTTAGTGCAATACATATTTTAGGCGATTGCACTGTTTTAGCTACAAGAGCATAGCCGCTTTTCTTAAACGTTGTAGTATTTCATTCATACTAAAGTATATGCTGAAAAGTAACTGACTGAATTTTGCTACTGTACTTTTCAGAAACTTGTGCTTTCCAATTTAAATGAAAGTCAATCACAACACTAAGGTATTTAATACTATATTCTTGTTTAAGTAACTTAGCCTTAAGAAAAATTTGCATGTTATAGTTGGATTTTTTTTGTGCTCTAAGAAATATAACAAAGCTAGCTTTTTCAATATTAAGAGAAAATTTGGTTGATTGTGTTTTCCTTATGAATTGTTCATGAGTGTGAGAAAACTCAATAATAACTTACAGCTTAGCTGGAGATTTTTTAATGTTGGATGTACATATTATTTTTAAATCTCCCTATATTGATTTCTTAAACATGAAAAAAGAAATGGTAACCCAACTCGTTTTTTAAATAAATTGGATTAAATGTAGATTTGCGGCCATTTTAAAACGTCACAGTTGTCACAGCAACAGATAAAAATACGACACTGTATCTGTTAACAGTATAGACCTTATTCCCAAATGGCCGCGGAATTAGAATTTATATATGTGCATATAAATTAGCCCTGATGACCTCGTTTTAAAGTAAAAATTCTTTTAAGTTTCCCACATGAAAACGAGTTCATATGGGCTAATTTATATGTATATAAAAGAAGTTTAATTCGGCGGTCACTTTGGAATAAGGTCTATTTGACGCCCCAAACGTTGTTATATGCATATCATTAGTCCTTTTCCAAAATATCCATAAGAACTTTCTGAGATTGAAACTTGTGGTTTTTCCACTTTTCAAGAAACAGTAGAGAGCCACCTTAATTTACTTACTAGCTTCACCAGTTTTTCCACTCAATTTCGTGCCAAGATCTCCAGTTCCTGCTCCATTAGTAGCTTTAACCGCAACGTCATAGGTTCTACCCTCATTTAAACCACTTAAAGTCACTGTCCTAGTGTTAACACCACTAACAGTCGTACTATTGGTACACGAGACATCACTTCCACTGCTTGTAAGTTGGTAACAGACAGTATAACTGGTTATATCTCCATTTGCGTCGTCTGCTGACAACTTCGACCAAACAACTGTTAGTTCAGTAGCGCTCGGAGATGTTATTGTGCTAATAGTTGGTCCTTTAGCAGGTTCTAGAAATTGACAAACAAAACTCTGTTAAGAATACGAGCGCCAAATAGAAATATAGAGGTACCAAAGAGATCGCAATATACACTTAGTACAAAACATATTTTAGGCGATTGCATTGTTTTAGCTACAAGAGCATAGCCGCTTTTCTCAAACGTTGTAGTATTTCATTCATATTAAAGTATATGCTGAAAAATAACTGACTGAATTTTGCTACTGTACTTTTCAGAAACTTGTGCTTTCCAATTTAAATGACAGTCAATCACAACACTAAGGTATTTAATACTATATTCTTGTCAGTTAAGTAACTTAGCCTTTAGAAAAATTTGCATATTATAGTTGGATTTTTTTTTGTGCTGTAAGAAACATAACAAACTTCTTTTTCAATATTAAGAGATCATTTGGTTGATTGTGTTTTCCTTATGAATTGTTCAAGAGTGTGAGAAAACTCAATAATAAGTAACTTACAGCTTAGCTGGCGATTTTTTCAGTTGGATGTACATGTTATTTTTAAATCTCCCTATATTGATTTCTTAAACATGAAAAAAGAAATGGTAATGCAACTCGTTTTTTAAATAAATTGGATTAAATGTAGATTTGAGGCCATTTTAAAACGTCACAGTTGTCACAGCAACAGATAAAAATACAACACTGTATCTGTTAACAGTATAGACCTTATTCCAAAATGGAAGCCGAATTAAAATTTATTTATGTGCATATAAATTAGCCCTTATGACCTCGTTTTAAAGAAAAAATTCTTTTAAGTTTCCCACATGAAAACGAGTTCATATGGGCTAATTTAAATGTATGTAAGAGAAGTTTAATTCGGCGGCCATTTTGGAATAAGGTCTATTTGATGCCCCAAACGTTGTTATATGCATATCAATAGTCTTTTTCCAAAATATCCATAAGAACTTCCTTTGATTGAAACTTGCGGTTTTTCCACTTTTCAAGAAACAGTAGAGAGCCACCTTAACTTACTTACTAGCATCACCAGTTTTTCCACTCATTTTCGTGCCAAGATCTCCAGTTCCTGCTCCATTAGTAGCTTTAACAGCAACGTCATAGGTTGTAGCCTCATTTAAACCACTTAAAGTCACTGTCCTAGTGTTAACACCATTAACAGTCGTACTATTGGCACACGAGACACCACTTCCACTGCTTGTAAGTTGGTAACAGACAGTATAACTGGTTATATCTCCATTTGCGTCGTCTGCTGACAACTTCGACCAAACAACTGTTAGTTCAGTTAGCGTTGGAGATGTTATTGTGCTAATAGTTGGTCCTTTAGCAGGTTCTAGAAATTGACAAACAAAACTTTGTTAAGAATACGAGCGCCAAATAGAGATATAGAGGTACCAAAGAGATCGGAATATACACTTAGTAAAAAACATATTTTAGGCGATTGCGTTGTTTTTAGCTACAAGAGCATAGCCGCTTTTCTCAAACGTTGTAGTATTTCATTCATATTAAAGTATATGCTGAAAAATAACTGACTGAATTTTGCTACTGTGCTTTTCAGAAACTTGTGCTTTCCAATTTAAATGACAGTCAATCACAACACTAAGGTATTTAATACTATATTCTTGTTTAAGTAACTTAGCCTTTAGAAACATTTGCATATTATAGTTGGATTTTTTTTTGTGCTGTAAGAAACATAACAAACTTCTTTTTCAATATTAAGAGATCATTTGGTTGATTGTGTTTTCCTTATGAATTGTTCAAGAGTGTGAGAAAACTCAATAATAAGTAACTTACAGCTTAGCTGGCGATTTTTTCAGTTGGATGTACATGTTATTTTTAAATCTCCCTATATTGATTTCTTAAACATGAAAAAAGAAATGGTAATGCAACTCGTTTTTTAAATAAATTGGATTAAATGTAGATTTGAGGCCATTTTAAAACGTCACAGTTGTCACAGCAACAGATAAAAATACAACACTGTATCTGTTAACAGTATAGACCTTATTCCAAAATGGCCGCCGAATTAAAATTTATTTATGTGCATATAAATTAGCCCTTATGACCTCGTTTTAAAGAAAAAATTCTTTTAAGTTTCCCACATGAAAACGAGTTCATATGGGCTAATTTATATGTATATAAGAGAAGTTTAATTCGGCGGCCATTTCGGAATAAGGTCTGTTTGATGCCCCAAACGTTGTTATACGCATATCATTAGTCCTTTTCCAAAATATCCATAAGAACTTCTTTGATTGAAACTTGCGGTTTCTCCACTTTTCAAGAAACAGTAGAGAGCCACCTTAATTTACTTACTAGCTTCACCAGTTTTTCCACTCATTTTCGTGCCAAGATCTCCAGTTCCTGCTCCATTAGTAGCTTTAACAGCAACGTCATAGGTTGTAGCCTCATTTAAACCACTTAAAGTCACTGTCCTAATGTTAACACCACTAACAGTCGTACTATTGGTACACGAGACACCACTTCCACTGCTTGTAAGTTGGTAACAGACAGTATAACTGGTTATATCTCCATTTGCGTCGTCTGCTGACAACTTCGACCAAACAACTGTTAGTTCAGTAGGCGTTGGAGATGTTATTGTGCTAATAGTTGGTCCTTTAGCAGGTTCTAGAAATTGACAAACAAAACTGTGTTAAGAATACGAGCGCCAAATAGAAATATAGAGGTACCAAAGAGATCGCAATATACACTTAGTACAAAACATATTTTAGGCGATTGCGTTGTTTTTAGCTACAACCCTTACGAAAATAACACATGTCAATCTCACATGTGAGACTTCACATGTGAAATTGGAACCGTCACATGTGAGTTGTCACGTGTGAGTTGTCACATGTGAGTCCACATGTGAGTCACATGTGAGTCCACATGTGAGTCACATGTGAGTCCACATGTGAGTCACATGCGACTCACATGTGGCGAGTTCACATGTGAGATCAATTTAAATTTATTTTAAAATGCTATTTCAACTAAGCATGGCAAATTTATTTATAAAAGGTTAAATACATTGATAATAATTATACTAGAGAATAACAGATTGATGCAAAATGTTTTATAAAGTATTTTGCCTGTTGTTAATCTTTCCTTATATCTTCATAACATAAATTAAAATATGGCGAAACTTCAGTTGTGCATGACAAAACATACACTGTCCGTTTCCTCAACAAACATTTAGTTTTCCCTTGAGTTTTGATGTTTCTCACATTCGACAAATGAGAATCTCAGGAAGGAAAAGCTAAATATTTCCCTCGAAAGCAGACAATATGTTAACTTTATATTATTCACACAAAAATGATATAGCAGTCAAATAGGAAGTCAAGACCCGCATTGGGTAAAACCGTCTAAGTTTCTATTTTTCTTCCGCCTTGAACCTCCTTGCCTCCATCAGACGTCTTTCATCTTTACATTCCTGTGCCATTGTGGCTTTAATGGTAAACTCTGTTGCAAGTTTTGGAAAGTGCTTCAGGACATGATCTAAAAATAAAATAGACAATATCTCAAAAACAAGTAAGAGTGATATAGAGAATAATTTATTTACATACAGGTATGATGAATTTAACAATTAAAGTATGAGCTTAAGTCAGATATGAGCCCATGAAAGACGAGGCACTTCATCGTTCACATGCGACAAGAGCAGATAGTAGAATTGTCTTATGATATATAGCAAAGCAATTTGATTTAAAAGCATAAAATAAATTTATTGCAATGTAAAGTAGTAAGCATTTTAACGTCCGTTGTCTTCCCAGCTGTAGCAGGGTTTGGACGGCCCGTGGATAGATGGTCTCCAAGTATTAAATGAAATAATTGGACAAATACTGTAATTGAACAAATATGTTCAGGAAAAGTTCTAAAAAGTAAAAAGGAATAAAAGACCTGGCCACCATCAAAGTAAAAAGTGGGTCTGTTTATATTCAACAAAATTATTGCAATTGCAAAATATTTTTTTTACTTATATGTTGCTCTTCAGACTTGCAAGGAATGGACTTGCCAAGGATGTAAAAATTCAGCCTGTTCAAAAAATCTATTTTAAACATTTACTACTATGTACACCCATGAGTGTGATACTAGTCTCCTCGCAGCCGCTCTTTGTGTCGTCATAGGTATGACAACACAAAGAGCCACTGGGAGGGAGAATAGTGTGATACTGACCTATAATTAGTTTGACCTTGACACTGTCTAGAGTAGGACAACATTCCATGGCTCCTTGTTTCCTGCCCATCAGTGATGACTCAGGCAGATGCTTCTTACCAAAAACAGCCAACAATAAACTGGCTGTCATTTTTTTGTCGCTTGGTGAACGTGGTATTTCACTCAGTTGAGATTGACTAAGAATATCCTGAAATTGGAAATATAAATTATTAGTTATAATAATAATATATACATAACACCAGATAAAACACTTCTTGAATAATTCTGGTATCAATAGAGCAGTGGTTCCCAAACTTTCTCCACCATCACACCCCTGCTGCAATAATCTCATCGCTTCACACACACACACCCCCCCCCCCCCCCAAAAAAAAATAAATAAATAAAAAAATTGGTTAAACTTTAAACTTTAAAGTAAACATTTTTTATTCCAACATTTGTCACTAATCAACTAATTACTAATACTAATCACTAATGACTAACTCAGTACTATAAACTATGAAGTATAAAGTATACTATAAACTATAAACTATAAAGTATATACCATAATATAAACTGTTTATAAAAAATATTTTTTTCTTGGTCTTTATGTGGTTGCTCACACCCCCAAGACTCATGTCTCACACCCCCGGGGGGTGCAAACAACCCAGTTTGGGAACCACTGCTATAGAGGATATTAATTTTTTCATATGCATCTGTTACAAGCTGGGACCAGGGTAACTGAAGATTACTTTTAGTGAATATTGTTTTCACATCATTGAATTACAATCAGTGAATTTATGTAAATTTATAATACTGTATTTGTACCCAGCTTGTGATATCACTAACCCCCAAGTTACAGTAATTGGGCACAGTATTAAAACATTAGATGGGGGATGATAATGATATTAAATTTGTGTTTTTCCAGAATTAGTAATACATTGTTATACAAAAGGAAATGTTCTGGTTACTTTAATTACCTGTATGTGTTTTAATTTATTAATCAGAACATCATAAAATTTTGATTTTGTTGTGATTTTTGTTTGTGTAAATGGTCATTACCAGTCCATAACATTTAACCCACTGATGCCTTAGTACAATAGGGTGTCTGAAGAATCATCTGCTTGATAAACAGAGTAAAATAATAAAGGGGGCATTTTTGGCTGGCTCAAGCAGGAATGGCTAATATCACTTGACCCAATACCATTGCTACCTCCCCTTTAGAGAGTAAAATCATCTGGAGTGTAATTTAATGTCAATATTAAACTTTATATACAAAGTATATTTAGGACTATCTTCCATCATATACTGTATCACAGATAGGCCCTCAGTAATAACCTACTACTGTAGCTGACTAGCTTCCCAGGGTCAAGAGTAAGGTTCCCTCCAAAAGGTCACATATTTATGCACTCCTCCTAACTACAAGATTGCTGTTACCGAACACACAATTTGAACAGAAAATTCTAGTTTCTTAGCAAAATTGTTGTAATTTTGAAGACAAATACATGTATTAGAATAGGGATATTCAGTAATTAATGTATACAGAATATGCATACTACTAAATTTATACCATTTTGAATCTTAATTATCACACCAGTCAACTTTCTAAAATATCCAATAAGTGTGATCTGCAACTGCATTTCTTAGCATATCAATGATACTGCTAATATTATATATATGATATATACCAAAAAGCCTCACTAGAAAATCCTTATGTATCAAAAATCTCAGTATACGGCATCATTGTAACTTTCAAAAACACATACAGTCAGACCAATATATGACCTGCTATTAGTATTTTGAGACATTGACCACCTTTATGGGATAGATCACTATGTCATTTAGTCAATGCAAAATTACTAGTATATGAATTATTAAGCTTATTTAAGGATTTTACTTACAAATAATAGCAAGTTGAATGGCTGAACACAACTGAACAAGGTAACTCTCCCCTATGCACTAGAAAATAAAATAAATGAATAAGCAAACAAACACACACAAAAAATACTGTTAGTCTGTCACCAACACTTCATATTTCAGAATGATGAATTCTGCTAGTGAAAACACACTATTAATCACAATTAGTAACTTTTACCTCAATATTTGAATGCTTTAGTTTTACATAAGATAACCCTTATCATGAAAGCAACGGTGACTAAAGAATGGCAAAGAAGAAAGAATGATTTGAGAGTTTGTTAGGAACCACAATGACAGAAATGAGAAGAGATTCCAGCCACAACATTGATGACAAAAGATGATGACTTAATAAACATTGACTTCAACTACACTAACTTCAGCATAAAATGGTTTGTATTGGACAGTCAAACAGGAAATTTGACAACGAGAAGCAGAGAAAATTTCACATTACAATAAGTACAGTAGGACAATAGAAAACAAACGATAAATACTAAATCTCTGATGATGTTTACCTTGCTCTTGCCGGTTCAACTGGATTTTGATGGCTTTTAGTTAAATCACTCCGTAAGAAAAACATGTTACTTTGGTGAAGATTGTCTGCCTGATGTCTTTGCAAACAAGAAGTACTTTATTACCAAGAGTTTCTATAGCTTGAGGACCCGGTCTTTATATACTACGAAAACCACCGATGTGTGGTCACGGCGGCAAATAACGTATCATGGCACCGCCCACAAACATATGCTGCCACGCCCACAAACATGTAAGAATGCGAATAGCTTTTGCGTCTTTTTGTTGTTTGCGATGGCCCAATTTAGTAAGTCCGGAAGGGTATACGAACGTGGGAAAGCTCTTGACACGGACTTAAAGAGAAATATTATTCAAGATTTACTTGAACTAGGAGGTGACCTTGCCACAGGCTATTTCCCAGGGAGTTTCACAGCGTTAGCGATTAAATATAGAGTTAAAAGCGATACGATTCGTAAGGTATGGAAATGTTTTATTGACACGGGGGACACAAGTGTTGAACGTTGCTCTGGGGGAGTTAAGCATCTTCAGCAAGTGGATATTGAATTTGTGCGACTTTTAAAGACGCACAGGCCTTCTACGAGCACAGGCGAAGTTTACAGGAATGTAAATGAATTTTGCGATGTAGCTGGTGGAACGTCGAAGACAGCGTTGCAAAGAGCGTACAAAAACGATATGAACGACGGAAAGTGGACTTGGAAAAGGATGACTCGTCCTATGGCTGAGAAATTCACTGATACAAATACGAACTATTGTCAAGAGTTTTTAAACTATATTCATACGATTAATCCATCTAATTTGTTATTCTTTGATGAATCAGGTATTAAGTTACCAGATGTAGGTAGACCAAATTACGGTCATTCCCTTATTGGCAGTGTTGCCAAGTCAAGTTTCGTAAAAATCCCAGTAAAGGTCTGAAAATATCCCAAGATTCCCTATTTTTTACCAAAAAATCCCAAGGTTCACAGTGCTCCTATAAACAATCGGTTCTCATTATAGACCACTTTCATAAAGGCCTTCACTTTAAATATTCTTTTATGTGCATCTAATTAAATTAGCCTTTTTGTCCTCGTTATGAGGCAAACATGCTTTTGAATTGCAGGCACACAAACTGAGGCCAGAAAGGCTTATTAAGATGTACATAAAAGAATATTCTAATCGCCTCTGCGGAGGAGAGAGGTCTATATGATATCATTTTTTCACGTTTCCACGAAAGATTATACTTTTGTGAGTACCAATTTTTTTCCGTTTATAGCAATCTGGGCCCACTGTATCAGTGATACTTCATTTGGATAGAGTACTTCATCTTGTCTAAATCAAACGAATACATAGGCTGGTGGAGTATGATCACTGAGTATGATCTAATGATCAAGTAAATTAAAAAAATAACAATTAACATTGAAATCAGCTTTTTAAAACCGAAACTGTTTGCTCTGGAAAATCCCAAGAAAAATCCCAAGGTTGAATCCCTGAGAAAAAAATCCCAAAAAAATCCCAACTCCTTCAAAAAATCCCAAGATCTTGGGATAAAATCCCAAGGTTGGCAACACTGCTTATTGGTACACCTGCCGTCGAAGTCATGCGAAACATGAAATCACCTAATATAACTCTGAACTTGCTGTGTGGTCTGGATGGCGTAATTTATGCAAATACTATTGATGGCGCAAGCAATTCTGCTACCTTTCTAAATTTTTTTGAGGAAACAAGTCACATTGTTCTTCCAAGTGGTAAACCAGCATTTTCATATGGCGACCATATCATTATGGATAACGCTGCCATTCATCACCATCGAGCAGGACAGGCTCTAGGGGAATATCTTGACGATATCGGGTGCACATTCGTTTATCTACCGACATACTCCCCGGAATTCAATCCTGCAGAAAACGTTTTCAACAAGCTGAAAACAATTCTCCGAAGGTATGAATTTCGCGAGCTATTGCGGGCCAATTTACACGTAGCTGTTTATGAAGCGCTCAAAGAAATAACACCACAAGATATGGTAGGTTTCTTTCAGCATACTGGATACATCGATATTTGAATGGACAAGCCAAAGTTGTAAAATAGGAACTGCTATAATCAAATAACTCGATATATGAACATATGGCTTGGCGGTTCACGAATTCATGTTAAGATTTTCATTTAAGATTGTGCTGTTAATTATTAAAAAATGTAATACATTTTATTAAGACGGAAATTACGAGAGTCAATAACTTGTTTTTCTTAGTAGCCCGACGCCTTTGTTTATACAGCGATTCTTACTGTTTCTGCCGCGCCTGAACACAAAACGTACAGTTGCATGCAAGGCTGCGCGTTTATAGTTGCGAATAAATTCCGGTTTATTAACGTTACAAATGTTGCCTTGGCGATTGGTAACTATGGGTTTAGAGGTTTTTATTTGGCGCGAGCAAGAGCCGAGGCGGCGTGCGCGTTTGGCAAACAAAGCCTGGTTGAAGTGTTCTCACGCTTATACAAATAATCAGAGACAGGGCGGAACCTTTCAAAACCTCAACAAAACTATTTTTTAAATGTGAACATTTTTCCATTCGCTTGTTAATTAATTAAACTGCACGACTTGTTTTAAATTAAACACCGTTTAAACTCAACATAAAATATGAACGTATTTCTCTTCATGCCTTAATTCTGATAACCCATGCAGTTAACAGAAAAAGTCAAGGTTACACAACGGTCTTTTTTACTATTGAGAGTATATACTGAGGTAAATATATACATGCACTACGCAACCATCTATGGCATTTCAGTTCAATTTACTTCTGTCCTCACGATCTACAATGTCTGCTGCTTCAAACAGCAAATTTAACCCTTGAAAATCATCCGCATCCGCGGTATTGTTGGCTGGCACTGTTTCACATGCAAGTGCAGTACTAGGCGCACTTGAATTAATGTCTTCCAAACTCTTCTTTAATCCTATTTCCAAAAATGAATCTTCTTCAAATTTGCTTTTAGGCTCGCCAAAATTATCCAATTGTGGTGCACTCACCGTAGTACTGGCCCCGTCAAATTCAGATGGAAACTGTTGGTTTGGAAGAGCGTGAGAACCAGGAAAATGTATACCTTTCATTTCCCATAAAGCTTTCACAGGGTTTACACATGGCGTAGTACTGCCACTTTGGTCGGAACTTTGTAGAACACAAAATCCCTCGTCAAACTGCTTAATTAGATGTTGAATTTCTGATTTAGGAGGCACTTTTCCCCGACAAATTTTTTCTATTTTTCTGATGTCTGAGTTAACAGCCAACCAGTTAGGAACAGACTGGCCTGTTAGTGTTTTCCTCAAGTACTTCTGTTGATTACTATTAATCAAATCTGCCTGGACTTGCGATGCAAACGTGTTCCGAGCTTTTTCGTACATTTGTTTCTTCGACTTCGATTCTTCCAGCATAGCATTTAATTTTGCATTAATTGCTTTCAACTCATCTTTCTTTTCTTTCACATATTTGCTTTCATCAGCATGGCGCTTAATGTCATTGCAGATAGACGCTGACACACATGGTGGAAACACGCAATTCGATTTATTATGACCACTTGTGTGGCAGTTCGTACACTTTGGACCACTATCTGTATGAATATTAGTATAACTTTCTTCAAGCTGTCTAATTTGACGATATTTCTCTTCAGATAGTGATTGTTGAAGCGATATGTCACGCTGCAATTTATCAAAATACTTCTGCGTTGGTGTTGTATACATAGTGTTACCTGTTTTTGTGTTACCTTCATTGTAGGGCTCTACATCTTCGAAGTGCAGTCTCCCTCTTACTCGCTTCTTAGGTTTTTGTGGAGAAGGTGAATGAAATCTTTTACTAGCGACGGGATCACCGTGAATTTGCACAAGAGGAGATGTTGTGTTCGATACTTTTAAGATTATTCGATAAAGATTTTCTCTTTCTGGTACGGCTTGGGCACTTTCAATCATGTCTACGAAAGAATCTGAATCTTCGCTACTCAAATCTATCCAATCCTTATCGCTGTCCATGTACTTTAAATTTGCAGGCAAGAAGCTGCACTTTTCCTTGATGCGTTGATTTAAACTTTCCATCGTTAAAGATCTGACACATGTCTCTTCCATGAAGAATTTTGCCCATTTTTCTTTGCCGGCGTTTCCACAGCTGCTGTACTCCACTTTAAATTCATACTTTCTTCCAACAAACAACTGCGAATACATGCTGTGTTTCAAATCAATACCACAATTAATTTACATTCTGATCTCTAGCGTTCCCGCTCACTGAAACTAGGAAATGGACTCACAACGCATTCTTATATGTTTGTGGGCGTGGTAGCATATGTTTGTGTGACCACACATCGGTGGTTTTCGTAGTAAATATATGCTTGAAACCATCGTTTTCAAAACGTGGCGCGATGAGATGAGATGACGCTATCCCAAGTATCAATGCAGCTCCAGACAAAAGGATCGCGGGCTCTGGGCGCGGGCAATTTGGCTCTGGGAATGAGATTGCGGCGCCTCTGCACTGTAGCACTGGTGACGGCGCTGTTTAGCTAGAAGTTTTATTACCTGCAGCCTTTCTTTCTGAATTCTGATATCCTATTTTATTTCACTATTAGTCTACTGCACACATATTGATTCGCAGTTACTTCATGCATGCATATTTATGTCATAGATATAAAGTTTTAAAGTAGGAGTATTTAAGCTAAAGGAATGACTATGTTTTATTTTAGTTTAAAAGATGTGTTATTCCAAAGCGTTTGTTGTTATTACCGAAAGTATTCTATTTGAAAAGTAATTTATTTTAAAAGATGTGCTATTTAAAAAAGTGTCTTTTTCAAAAGGTATATTCTTCATAAAGATGTGTTACTCAAAAAGTGTGTTATTCTTAAGAAAGTTTGTTATTGTGAAAGCATTACCAGAAATTTGGGACAAGATGGTGGCACGCGTGCGCATTAACGACCATTATAGTGGCGATTTTCAACAGTAAATAATAAGGAGAGCACATAATAATTCAAATTTTGCTTAAACGGTGATGAATTTCTTCGTTGCCCAACTCTGTCTGACTTCAGCATGGGCTAAGCAATAGCTATAACTAAAAAACATTTGCTTACCTCGACGACAAAATACTTCCCTAGCTCGTCTTATTTTTGCCCTAAAAGCGCCACTATTTATAGTGTTAGCCATAGTAATCTTTATAAGCAGGTGCTAGAAATTGGCCAATTTGACCAACAACGTTACGGGCGACGCGAAGTGCCCGACTCGCCATGCATTCAGCAAGAGTCAGTCTACTTCGAGAGCACATAAAGATTCTCATTTGCCCCTAGCACAGTACTTCCAAAAGCATTTGAACTTGCTTGATTTTAAGGTCCTTATAGTCGTTTACAGGTTGTTTATATATACTTAAATAATTATTGAGTCGGTTTTCTTTGTTCTTCCGAGGGCTTTATTTTCGCATAAATCCCTCGTTCTCGGGCTTTATCCTATACATACATGCACGATTTAGGAATATTCTAAAGAACTCAATGACCTGAATAATGAGAAACACTACTGATACAATAGAACCCAGGTTCATTCCCAGGTTCTTATCTCTGCTACCCCCGCCAGGTAGCAGAGATAAGGCCCTGGGAACGAGGATGACCCTCTGACAGGAATGAGTTAACGTATAAAATAGGCATTGTTCAGGGGCTAACTTTGTGTATTATAATATATGAGATATTGGGGTAAAATTTAATTGTTATATATTTCTCTGTGTTTAGCTAAGGTGCAGCATGTATTAAGTTGTAAATATGAATTGGGTAGACAAATGATATTAGTAATTACTTACTTTGTAAAATATTTTGTAGATTTGTATTTATAGACTAATAAGGTTATTTTTCAGTAAACATTGATATTATTAACTAATCTTTTTGTGAACCTGAAACATTTTGATGTCAAAATATTTTTCATATTTGCTCACATGTGAGTCACATGTGATAAATAACATAACATGTTACTCACATGTGACAACATGTACGTTACTCACACGTGACCACATGTGACTCACATGTGTCACATGTGTCACATGTGACTCACATGTGTCACATGTGACTCACATGTGACTCACATGTGATAAATAACATAACAATGTTACTCACATGTGACAACATGTATAGTCACACGTGACCACATGTGACTCACATGTGTCACATGTGACTCACATGTGTCACATGTGACTCACATGTGACTCACATGTGTTATTTTCGTAAGTTCATTCATATTAAAGTATAGGTTGAAAAATAACTGACTGAATTTTGCTACTGTACTTTTCAGAAACTTGTGCTTTCCAATTTAAATGACAGTCAATCACAACACTAAGGTATTTAATACTATATTCTTGTTTAAGTAACTTAGCCTTTAGAGAAATTTGCATATTATAGTTGGATTTCTTTTGTGCTGTAAGAAATATAACAAAGCCAGCTTTTTCAATATAAAGAGATAATTTGGTTGATTGCGTTTTCGTTATGAATTGTTCATAAGTGTGAGAAAACTCAATAATAACTTACAGCTTAGCTGCCGATTTTTTTAAAGTTGGATGCACATGTTATTTTTAAATCTCCCTATATTGACTTCTTAAACATGAAAAAAGAAATGGTAAAAGAGTTGGTAAACCAACTCGTTTTTTAAATAAATAAATAAATAAATAAATAAATAAATAAATTAGATTAAATGTAGATTTGAGGCCATTTTAAAACGTCACAGTTGTCACAGCAACAGATAAAAATACAACACTGTATCTGTTAACAGTATAGATCTTATTCCAAAATGGCCGCAGAATTAAAATTTATTTATTTGCATATAAATTAGTTCTTATGGCCTCGTTTTAAAGTAAAAATTCTTTCGAGTTTCCCACATGAAAACGAGTTCATAAGGGCTAATTTATAGGTATATAAAAGAAGTTTAATTCCGCGGCCATTTTGGCATAAGGTCTATTTGATGCCTCAGACGTTGTTATATACTAGTATAGGACTTGGGGCTACCGGCGCATTTTTTCCCACCAGAAACACCCCCAAAAAGTTGGGATTCAATGGGGAAGGACGTTTGAAAGGGTAAACTGTTTCTTCCCATTTTTAAAGTATAAGCAGACGGAAAAATGGATTTTAAAAAGTATGGAAAATTAGCTGTCCCATTACAACACCTCATAAGAGCTTGAATTTAATGGATAGTTTATAAATTGGAAATAGTATAGGACTTGGGGGTGCCGGCACGCTTTTTTTATTTTGTCAAAAACAGCCTCAAAAAGTTGGGATTTGGTGGGGAAGGACGTTTGAAAGGGTAAGGTGTTTTTTCCCCGTTTTGGGATATAAGCAGACGGAAAAATGGATTTTAAAAAGTACAACAGATTTTCCACCTCCCGAAACGCTTTAAAACAGGCTTGACTGTTTCAAGTTTTGGTTTTGGTTTTAACACAGAGTTTAGTTAGTTTCCGGTTTCTGTTCAACTACTTTTGTCCTATGTTCGTACACATGTTTTCCCACAGTTACACCACCAGATAACAGTCCGGGACATGGTAGATACGGTGTGACAATTGCCACAATTTTACCGACATCACTTTTTAACAGCTTATCTTTTTATAGCTCGATGTCTAAAGCATGAGAGCTTTCTACAGCGTCCAAACCACCGAGAATATTAGAGAACCTACTGATCAGCATATCAGTCAAGAATTCAGTAGCTCTTTCCATCCTTCTAGCCTCATATTCAGCGTACAGCTTATCCACAACCTTCGTCGACGCTTTTCTGATGTAGCTGACTGACTGAGTCACCTCACCATCTACGGATAGTTTTATCAGGTCACTCCTCTTCTTGTTGGTGTCATCGGTTGATGGGCATCCTGAGTTGGTTTCAGACTTTTCCAGTGTTGGTTCAAGGTCATCAATCTTTTTTAGCTCATTGACCAACTCATTGACGAGGTTGGTGACTTCAGTAGGTATTTCCGTTTCTGGTTTCTCAACAGATATCTCAACTGATTCCACGGTGGATGCCTTGGGGTTTTTTCCAGCTTTTACCAGTTTAGTTTTCCTTTCAGCCATCTTACTATAGGTCAGATTTTGGGATGACCACCTTATACGCGTACGGATGCCTTAACATAACCTCAAGCCTAGTGTATTTGTTTTCTTTTAACTTTTCAGTTATCCCTATGACGTTATCACGGTCTAAGCCACCCAGGTAGTCATCAGTAATAACCTTCATATCAGCCTTGTTGAGGTTGTAAAACGTTACCAACTTACTGATATTCTCCCTATAAGGTTTTGTGATAGCTGTTAGCTGTTGTGTGATTACAATAGTTGACAAATTGTAGTGCCGGGCGCTGAAGGCTAATTTAACCAACTCACTTGTTCTGTTCTTTACGGTTTGTCCACTAGCACAGTCGTCGAGGACGATTAGTGTTATGGAACCTTTGAATATTCCAACAATGTGTTTCAGTATAATTTCAACGTCGTAGAACTGATTTTTTGGAATCCCTTGACTGAAGACGGCGTTGGGTACACCCTCGATTGTTAGCTTAACACTTTCGATGTTTGGATAGACGTATTCCTCACTATTAGTCCGGGTTTTATTTGTGAACATCATCACGATACCTTTCATAGACTTCCGTGGAAGGTTAATGTGTTCGTTGATCAGGGTTGATCCAGCCGCCCATTCAGTTGACTTCATTAATGCCACGTGTTCGTAGGACAACGATCGACCAGTTGTGTACAGCGAGGTTATTTCACTGGCGATGCCGATGTTATCAATCGTCTCATACTCCAGTTCAAGGTTTTCCAGTGTGTACCCGTCAACAGATTCATTTGACTGGGCCACCATAAGATCACTCGCCTTTGGTAAACTAATGACGTAGCGGAAGTTGTTGTACATTTCAAAGGGAGCGTAGAGTCCATGATCCTCGAGGATTTTATCCAGTTTTACTTTGAGTTTTGTCCCATGGATTGTGAACATTAAAGCGTCAGCCACCTTCTCAGCGTCCCCAGAGGAAGCCCCACTGTCGTCTCTAGACATCAACTTTCTCAAGTTCTCTGAACCAATTCCATATCCAACCATCTGATCCCTTACACTCTTCGATAGCCAGAGATCTCTGTATAAACCGAAGACACTTTCACCCGTGTTGTCGTAAACAGTTTCGCCGGCTAGCTTAATCACTAACCTTTCAATTAGGAGCTTGGAGAGATTGTTTAGGAACCACGACTTGGTGTTAGCACTTTTGAAGTCGAACAATAAGAAAAAACTACCCGGGACCAGACGCTATCAGGTTTTAGCTTTGGTATGTCGATGTAGAGGTCCTCACCAGGGTTGTTGGGATTCATGGTGATCGTGTGTCTTGTCCTACTTCCCTTAATCTCTGACATCCTCGCTCGTCTGAATCCAGGTAACAGCTCTATCTGACTTCTGTTGGTCATATACTACATGGTAGATTTTATTTTCTACTTTTTCTGTTTTTAGTCCAGTAGTCATACAGTAACAACGCCATAGCTATGGCTAAAACCCATAGATTTTTGGCTAACCATGCTATCCCTTTTACTCCCCAAGTCAGAACCTGTGCTAGTAGGTTGAACAGTGGCGCCATCAGAGGTCGCAGCTTCTTGGCCAAGTTAGCGAGTGCCTTAGCGAAACCACCAACGGCTTTTGCTCCCCCCGAGACATCCTTTCTAGCCGCCACAACTATTGTGGTTATTATTCCAGCTATGGTGATGGCTACAGCAGACAAGCCAACCATATTTTCCCTGGCCCACTTTTTAAAACGTTCCAACCTATTCAGGTCATTGTTTTCCACTTCATCGTTTAAGATATGACATCATTATGTTTGGGGGCATCGCCAATTCTAATTCTTATTGTGTCCGCCTTCATTTCCGCCACCTCGCTGAATTTTTCGTAGAGTAGGTTTTTTTGTGGATCTTTTTCGTCAGACGCTTTTTGTCTGTAGTTTCTAGCTTATATTTCAAGGGCCTCGATCTTTTCCACACTTGTACCATGTGTGTCGAGCATTCCCATGAATTCTCTTACTTCCTGCTCAGTTAGGAATATTCCTCTCGCCTGTTCTTGTAGGTCCTCCCCTCTTTCCTCAAGTATTCTGTCGCTCTCTGAGCTGACTTGTGAGATTATGTCATCCACAACTTCTGAAGAAGTCGTTGAGTCACTGTTAGCCTCCTCGACGGCTCCTGCAAGTGTTCTGGAATGCTCAGCTTTAGCTTCCCTTATATACTCCTCGAAATCCTCGACGGCTCTGTCATTTGCTTGATTTTCACTAGGCCTAATCCCACCACCCGTCTTACGTACCATAACTTTTTTATTTTTAAACTCCGCTCCGATAACGCGACAATTTTCATCAAAAATAAATTTAGTCTGTTTAATCAATTCCCTAGATGCTTTACCATCCCCCACATTCACCATGAATCCAAGCTCATCTTTAAAGATTTTTTTCTCTTTTCTGTAACAGTCCTCTCATATGCCCTAGAACCACTCTCGAGACTATAGCTACTGTTGGAATTACGACTAGTTTCTCTTTCTGTTACGCGGGTTATACCACCCCTACCAGACGTCCGGTAGCCTACCAGTTTTCTTCTCTGATCTCCATCGGTGAAGCTCGTCTCATCAGTTTCTTCTTCGTCCTCTGCCCTCTCTTCTTCTTCGTTCATATCACCCATTTCGAGGTCTTCTCCCCCTCCAGCCATTATATACTAGCCTATGTACAGCTCGAGCAGAACAGTTTCCAATCCCAACCGGTCGACCTATTGACTGATCGTTGTTTCCACGAACTCTAAAGGTCATCTTACTATAAACACCCTTCTGAATCTCAACTTTCGACTCAATGTCTGTATAATGCTGTACGCTCCATTTTAGACTCTGTTCAGAAGTAATTGGAAGAGTGCCAATTAGGTTACTCCTTTTTCCATTGTACAGACTTTTCTCGCTTTCGACAGCGTCACATAAAATTTCAACATACCTCAACCCTCTGTTCATGTCCACCTGGTTTGGACTGATCGTCCACTCGCTACCAGTTATCACATCACCCTCGTTGAACCCCAAAAGAAGACCCATCTTTCCAAATTCTAACTTCCCCGACGTCTTTATTCTAGAAGTTCCATAGGGGATGTTCTTTCCGAAGTCAACCGTCCCACCATTCACCTCCGCTATGGATTTAGTAAACGTCTCTACCGCGTCAAAGTCTAGATAACCTTCGAGAGCGTACGCCTTCTTACCGTCAAACGACACTGAGTTGTTTTCATACTCCCTTACGTTGTTATAGTTCCAGAGTCGCTTTTTTTAACATTATTTGTGTGGCCGAACCTCTCGGTCCTCTCACCACGATGGGCTGTTCGAAGTAGACAGTCTTCTCACCAGTTTCAATGAACAATGTTAACTTCATCGTCTGAGTATAAATTAACCCAGGTTTTGTACGTCACTCTCAGGTATCCATGAGTTGTGTTTGTTGTCATAGCCCAACCACTTGACCAACACCATTTTCTTTCCAGCGGTTCTCTTTCTTTTCAGTATTTTCTCGATTCTGTAGACGTCATCGTCCTTATCCACCGGCGACAGCTCTGAATCATAGAACTTTCCAATAATCGGTTCGTTTTCAGCGTCTTCAATCTCGTAAACGTTTGGGTCACCACGAATGACGTTCGTTATCTTGAAGATTTCCTCAGTGAAGTTAGCTTCGTAGCCTTTCGTAAATATGCTCTTGTACTTTGACACCCTCACGGTGTCCCCAATCTTAAACTTGGGTAAAGGATAACCACCAAAATGGTGGCCGAACAATGTATTCCAAACCTGATTCTCGTTTGACTTATCTATGTCCTTAGGCTTCAGCAGAATAACACTGTGTTTTGTGTTGTTATAATTTCCAACGAGGTCGTCTAGAACATCAATCTATTTGTACATCCCCTTGGTGTAGAAATACTTCCACATCACAGTTTTAGTGTTCTGTTAAACCGTTCGACGACCGCTGCTTTCTTGTCTGAGTACGTACTGAAGTACTACCACGTTCCTTCAAGAGGTCCTTCACACCGACATTGTAAAACTCCTTTCCGTCGTCGAACTGGGCTAGGTCAGGGTAACTACCAAATCGGTCTTTGAACTGTTCCAACAGCTCAGCCACAGCCCCGATCATATTACTCGTGTCCTTCCTGTAAACGGGGACGGCGAAAGCGTATCTGCTCAAAATCTCAACAGCCGTTAGGATCCAGTAGTACCCTTTGTTCTGGTTCTTGTACTTTCCCATATCAACCAAGTCCATCTGTATCTGTTCACCGAGGTGGCTGACGAACGTCTGTCTAAACTTACGTTTTCTCACAGCCGGTTTGTACCTCGTGTATGTGTCCTGTGTTTTCAGCCAATCCCGGATCATCTTCCTACTCACATCAAGACCTTCCCCCAATGCCTTCTGGTACAACCGTTCAGCTGACTGATATCCTGTTTTCGGATTGTAGTAGATATCTCACAGTTCCTGTTCTAATGCAACTTCCTCTCCCATTCCATATAACCTAACCTTTGTTATATGAATAAGACCTTGAGAGAATTTTTCACCAAATATCCATACGCCGATAGAACCAAGTTCATAACTGATTCAGTGTTTGGCCAATCAGAACCTGGTGTATTCTTCGGACCTACTGATGATAATTCATACGTCTACACTGGCGATTTGAAGTTTAAGAACAATAAAAACTACACCAAGTATTTAACAATAAATAAACCACCACCAAGATTTCCAAAGATATGGCTTGGCGGTGGTACGATACAGAAAATTCAGGGTAAGCGGCACTGGAAGAGGGACATTGTGGGAAAATACAACTTTTCGAGGTTTACGTATCTGTCAGACGACGCTATAGAATACGACCTTAACAATTTCAGGATTTATGTTAGCCACCAGGACTTTTTTATGGCAAGGTTACCAGTTCTGAATCCAGGTAGTCGGACGGACATCGCGGTATGGTGGAATAACAATGAACCTTATTATCAACTCATCTTCGCTGTCTACCTCAGTTCGTACTGCTGTGGCGTTGGGGTAGAACATCTGAAATTCTCGGAACACATATATCCAGTAATTACCAGTATCATGCGTTTCCACCTTTATTTCACAACACGGCGTATACTAAGACGTCTTATAACGGAAACGAGAAGCAGCCTAATGAGGGAGTTTGGCGTTGAAAGCCCCGATGCATGTGATTGACAACATGGCGAATATACCTATAGAGAGAAAAAGTTTCTGGTTAATCCTCACTCTGGTTTCAAACACAACCGTCCATTTCATGAGTGGATGTGGCGTCTCAATAGCGATTATAAGACACACTACAAAAGGTTCATACCTTTACGAACAAATGGTTTCACCAGAGTAGGCTTACAGTATCTGAATGAGTCTATCGGCTTATGTTTACGCCGTTCTTGGTTCACAGGCTAAAACAAGGGTCAGTATTGTTAACAAAGGTGCTGGCAGTCTCGAAACACAACAAGAATTCAGAGTCCTAGTACAAGATGCTGTTGTTAACTATTCTGTTAGTACTTGGATTTTGAATATGAACAAGGCAATATCAGATACTAACGTCACCCAGAATGTGGCTATTAGCCCTGACACGTAGTTAGTTCCAGATTCACTGGTAATATTAAAGAAAAAAATTCTAGGGTATAACAACGTACTGAAACGTGCATCAAAAGGTATGAGATTCGGTATTAATTCTGAAGTCAACTACCAAGGTGTTCACAAACAACCACCAAAGAAGTTACACCAAGAAAGCGGTTCACACTTGGAAACACTAGACGACATACCTGACAAACCAGTCGTCCATACACCTGATAAGCCAGTACTTCACACACATGATAGACAACCAGAGCCGGACAATGAGTTGGGAGTGTTGTTGGTCCTAACAGCCGCGTTCGGGTATCTGTTCAGTAAATACGTCCTATGATATAGATGAGCCTGTTCTACGGTTACAGCAAACCGGAAATCACTAAAAAACAACTCGACGATAAACTAAAAGCTTACATGAAAGCCCCCGACTACAAGGTCATCTTCGACCTGAACGTAACCAGAGCCAGTAAGAACGCGATCTCCAAACTCCCTCCATTAGTTGATTACATAGAAGACAGGGACGGTGGAACCCACTCAGCCATGTTTTGGAGACCTTCTAGTATCATGCCACAACTAAACACTGCTGGCGACCACCACTTCCTTTACCCTGAGTCCTCAATAAGAACGACCTTCCACGTTAACATACCCAGACTCATGTTCACCGATGTCTCGGTTTTCGTTGTGGTAAAGAGAAACAGTGTTAGACCGGCGTCAGGCAACTGGGAAATGATCATTTCCAATAGTGACAACAGTCTCGACAGTGACAACAGTCCCGGGAAAAGCCTTGGGATTAAAGTTGGGGTGAATGACAAACTGTTTATAGATGGGTCGTTCAGCTCCGCGAGTGTACGATTCCAGCGAAGTTCATCGGAAAGAAGATCTTGGTATCTGCCCACTGGCTATCTGGGCTTGTTGTGTCACACGTCAGGATAAATGGTGAGATGCTAAAAGACTCATTTTTTATCAGTAACATCGAACAAATAGGGACACCTTATCTGAATGTGTTCGCGCTAAACCGCTTTAAAAAGTATGATTCAGACATCAACTTTTACGGTATGAAAATCGTAGAGGGTCGTCTGGGGGGACCCGAGATCGGGAAGATCTGTAAAGAGACCATGGCTGGATACAACCTGTAATTAGATGAAAAGAAAAAGAAAAAGAGCGTTATCAGCTTCAACCACATTGGTAAAAACCTCCAATCAGCTGAAGTAGACAAACTACAGAAGCTCTACTCGTATTACCACAAGCTAGCAACTTGTTACAAATGGAAATATACCCGGCTGAAGAGAATAAAACTAATCCTCGAGACGGTCAGCATTGGGTTGACTGTAATTGGGGGAATAGCTGGTGGCGTTACAGCCAACCCGGTGGTCCTCGGAACCATAGCCAGTCCTGGCGTCCTAATCCAAGGGTATATGACCAAGTTGGGGATGCCTGGCAAACTGGAAAACTGTGAATTCGCTCATGTTAGCTATCACAAGGTTCTGACACAAATCAGGAGTTTCCTACGTGGGATTCAGTATGATGAGACTATTTTTTTGTCTGACGTTCGTGTACTCGACGACATTGTGACTGAGGTCTGCCCACGTTTCGACAGTATGACTACGTGGTACCACAAGACCTACGGTACCAGTTACTGAGCCTGTTGGGTCTGGCTAACGGTTCTAACTATCTCTGGTATGTAGACGTCTCGGTTACCTACAAGAGCCATCCAACCGAGGAATCCACTACGAATCCCGTTAAGAATACAGATTAGAAACGATTCATCCGGACCGAAGTTTTCCCAATTGAGGGTAATCAGTTTGGTTCCCTTAAGGATAGTCATTTCAGTCATTTCTTGGGTATACCTTTGTATCCACTCGAGATAGCTTTTGGTTACACCGGCTTCACATTCCCGACCTCTTTTAAGCATTCGCCTGTGACAGGTGTCAACTGAGGCTTCCAGAACTATCAGGGCATCAGGGGTTGGAAGTAGATCATTCAGTTCGTGGAAAACTCTGGAGTAGTTAGAAAACTGTTCGTCAGTCACCCACCCATTACGCCAACAGTTTTTGGTGAAAGCCAGGCAGCTGTGATGTGTTCGCTCTATGATCACATTCTCCCCCTCGTTGATTAACTCCAGAGCCTTCAAATAAACGTCAATTCTTTCACCGAGGAACCAAGTCTCCATTTTGTACGCCCATCTTTCGGGGTCGGCGTAAAACTTTTCCAGGTATGGATTGTCGTCAACTGGCTCTTCAATAAGGTGGTAAGGATTTCTTCTAGCGAATGGTTTCACGAACGTTGTCTTCCCCACACCGATGTTTCCGTCGAGGGCGATCAGCCGAGCACCGAGCTTTGGGTTGGTCATTACTCCGGTTCACAATTTAGACTTAGACCTTTTGTATTTTATATGAAGATCCCAAAGAGACTCAGACGACCCATACTAGCTGTCTTCCACGGACTCAGAAGAGCTATCGGGGTGATGGGACATTGTGTTAGGAGGAATGATAAAGGGGAGTACTACGTAACCGAATCTATTGGCTACTGGCCGACAATCCTAGAGGTTCCACAGACGACCTCACAGATTCCTACAGACGACCTCACAGACTCCTACAGACGACCTTAAAGATTCCCTACAGATCAACTGACAGACGACCTTAAAGATTCCCTACAGATCAACTGACAGATGAAATATAGACTAATATATAGATGGCGGACGAAACTAAGTCCGAAACACCTAAGAATACAGAAACCCTAGGTTCAGACTTGGAGACCCCTAAGATAACATCAGTAATCAAAACGGAAAAAATCAAAGACCCAAAACGGGTGGCCGCTGGTAAACGACTGGCCCAGATATCGAAGGCAGCCAAGGCAAGGAAAGCCAGGGAGCGGCTGGCGGCTGAAACTGGTCTCGGAGTTGGTGGAAACTGGTCAACTTATTACGGCTACCTAATTGGAACCGCTGGATTAGTTATCGGTGGGGCATCACTTTATTACAGCATGAGGCAGGAGAAAAGAGAGGTTCAGAGGTCGGAAGGGACTGTAGTGAAATCCGAGCCACAAAACGCCGTTGCCCAAATCCAGGCTAATTCCCCGGTTTTAGACAGTTTTGATGAATGAAATATATAGTAGTATAATGTCAACCGTCGACCAAAAAGAACTGTTGAACGAGCTCTACGACGCTCTCCTAATTACAGGTGGAGCTGTGGCGATTTCCGTGACCTCGAAAAAGATACTGAGGGAACCTTTGGGTACTCCCGAGTCTATAAAAGGTACCGTCAAGCTGGCTCTAGCCATTGGGATCAGCACGGTTGGGATTAAATATGCACAGTCAAAGGGTTATTTACCAGTTGATCCATTCAAAACAAAGTAGATGTTCTCTGGGTCGGATTGAGCCAGAGGGGCTAAGGAAAAGTTGAGACTGGAAGTTAAATGAATGACTGCGGGTTTGGGGAAAAAAATTTAGTTCTAAGGGGAATCTCAACCAACACGTCAGACAAATCCACAACAAGGAGAAAAATTACAGGTGTGAGGACTGTGGGAGGACGTTCTCGAGGGGGAATGATGTGAGGAAACACCGTGGGAAAGTACACGGATCCGTCGTCACAACATACACGAAGACCGAAACAAGAGTTGAAACTAAAATCTACCTAAAGACTGAGACGAAGGTTGTCACCACGAAAAGATGTGGGTCTAGGGGGGAAAAAGATGTTGAGTATGCCCTACGCTTTAACGAAATTGAGTACATCAGGGAGATGACGTTCAACGAGTTAGTAGGGCTGGGTGCATGGTGGTTCCCTGAGGTATGACTTCGTGGTACCTGTGGATGGGGGTTTCCTACTGATTGAGTACGACGGTGAACAACATTTCAGAGCCATCCAATGGGGAAGCACGACCGCGGAAAAGTCTGAAGAACGCTTCAGGAGACTACAAAGGCACGACGAAATGAAGAATGACTACGCTAGGTCACATAACTATCCCCTACTCAGGATCCCATTCTATAGGAGTAGTAATGTTTACCGTATAGTCAAGGGATTCCTGAGGGATAATGGTTTGATTCACTGAATATCCATTAGTTTATAAATGGCCAGTCTGGTTGTTGGTGGATTGTTTAACGCTGTAGCCTTCGCGGGTGCTGGACTCCTGTTTTCAAAGTTAAATCACAGTGGATATGAAGCTGAAATAAAAAGACACAACCACGCCCTTGAGCAGCTGGCTAAAGCAAAGGAGAAATGGTATGAAAGCGAGGTAGCTAAAAAGGACAGGCTGAGGCTGTTGAGCTGTCTCAGCTAAAGCCTGAGTTGTCTAACTATTACAAGCCATCGGGTGAGATGAAAGAGTACCAAACCCTGTTTATTGGGTCTGTTGGTATGGTTAATAATAATAATAATAATAATTTAATAACTTATATTGCGCATTCTACATGATGAGATGATCGAATGCGCATTACATTGTACAATAAAATAATACATTTAGTTATTACAGGTTGGTGGGTATCTGATGTCCAAGTTGGTTTTTTAGGGCCTAAGAAGATCTTGATGATCTAGTTATAATGTCTGTTTCCTGGTCGAACCTACCAAAAGGGTTGAGGGACCTACCATTATCGAGCGTTGAATGGGTCTGTAAGCAGATGGAGCTTAAGTTAACAGATCTGACCGATCACCCGCCCGAACGTAGTATGAAACTGTGGTGTGGGACTTGTTCCAGATTTCGTGTACAGGTAAACACTGAGGTGTTCTCCTGTCCAGGATGTGGTGACACAGAATACGGGTATGTTGTCGGAAAATACCAGGCGGCTGTTGGCCCCAACGGTTTCGAGCACTCGAGAAACCGTTGGATGAAGAGAAAACTCACTAAAGTCGTTAGGGATAGGTTTGTTGATATAATTCTGGCCGACTTCTCCAAGGTCCTCCAAGTGATGGACAGGAAGAATCTGATAAAAGGTCGTAACTTATCCAGATATAACTATTCCATCATCAGGCTGTGCTCAAGAAGAGGGATTGAGTTATTGGATAGCCTGAAGGATCTCAAAAAGGGGAAAACGAAGGACTTGTTTGATAACAATCTGTTTGGGGTTGTGTATAAGGAACTTGGTTGGGAGCAGACCCCGGGCAAATTCTACACCGAGTGGTTGGGACGGTACAACACCTAACGGAATATACGGCCACTTCTGTTATAACGATGAGCTCCGACCCAAGCCCTGTCATGATCCCAGGACGACGACGTAGACCTCCGTCTCTACGAGAGGTTGATTGGTTATGACATAAATCAGTTAAACAGAGCCTTGAGGGGTAAAACCAAGTCGTTCAGTTGTGCTGTTGTGTCCCAGGACCCATTGGAACAGGTAAGCGCCCTCAGGAATGATGTGGTACAGCTATTACGTCGGGAACTGGTTGAAATGAGAAGAATAAAGTTCGCTGAAACAGTTCCCTGTAACTCAGAAACAGTACAACTGGGTGCATGCATGGAGAAACAAAACGGGATATGCATCAACGTCTTTGGTTATGAAGACAAACTAACCTTTCTAGTATACATCTCAAAGGAGAAATTCACTGAGTCCATGAACCTCCTGGTTATAACCAATGGGAACAGCAAACATTACGTCCTCATCAGGGACTTTGATAGGTTTATGTACAACAAAACAAAACATAAAGAAAAAAAACACCACTGTGTTTACTGCCTCCAATGTTTCAGTTCAACGAAGGTCCTGGACAAACACAAAGTTGTGTGTATCAGTGTAAATAGTAAACAAGCTGTTAGGATGCCTGAAGAGGGTAAGAACGTGTTGAGGTATTGTAATTTCCACAAACAGCTAAATGTCCCGTTTGTCATTTACGCTGACTTCGAGGCGATCGCGGAGAAGTTCGACAGACCTGTGGAGGTGTTAGAAGATCCAAACCAAGAAGAAAAAGATAAAAAACCGTACATGGAAAAGTACAAAAACACATTGACTGTGGTTATGGGTATAAGGTTGTCTGTTGTTACGATGATAAATACAGTAAGTCCGTCCAGGTGTATAGAGGCTCAGGCGCTGTCAACAAGTTTATCGGAAAGATGTTGGAAGAAGTGGAGTATTGTAAGAAGACAAAGAAAGAGCACTTTAACCAGGACATGGTTCTAACTGCTGCCGACGTGGCGGACTTTAGGGACGCCAGAAAGTGTCATAGCAGAAGACGTTAGGGTTCGGGACCACTGTCATGTAACAGGAAGGTACCGGGGATCGGCCCACCACCTTTGTAACAGAAATCACAGACTAACTGATAAAATACCGGTCATCTTACACAACCTGAGGGGATATGATAGCCTTCTCATTATAGGGGAGATTGGAAAGTTCGGACAGGAAATTAACGTCATCCCAAACAATATGGTGAAGTATTTGTCCTTCATGTTAGGTGAAAACCTTGTGTTTCTGGACAGTCTTCAGTTCATGAGTAGTTTCATGGACAAGTTGGTTGGAAATCTCCCAATTGACGCATTCAGATACACAGCTGAAGAATTTGGTGAAAGGTTAAATCTAATGAAGACGAAGGGTGTTTACCCCTATGACCACATGGACAGCTTCACCCGGTTTGGGGAAACGGAACTCCCACCAAAGAGTGAGTTTTACAGTATATTGAATGATGAGGAAATATCAGACAATGATTACACACACGCTTTGGAGGTTTGGAGGGCGTTTGGAATGAGGACAATGGGGGACTACCATGACGTGTACCTGAAATCGGATGTTCTCCTGTTAGCTGACGTCTTTGAGAACTTTAGGAAGACTTGTACCCAGTACTACAAGCTGGACCCCTGCCACTACTTCACCTCACCGGGGTTGGCCTGGGACGCTATGTTAAAGATGACGGGAATTAACTTGGAGCTAATGACTGACATCGACATGTTCCAGTTCATCGAGAAAGGAATGAGAGGTGGGGTTAGCTACATAGCCAACAGATATGGGAAGGCAAACAACCCATACATGAAGGGGTATGACAAAACGAGGTTGTAAAGTATATAATGTATCTGGACGCCAACAACTTGTATGGTTGGGCCATGAGTCAGTGCCTCCCAACTGGTGGATTTAGGTGGGTGAGTGAAGCTGAGCTGAGAAACCTGAACTGGGAAGTTCTGGAGGACGACGGTCGAACTGGAATGATACTTGAGGTCGATCTTGAGTATCCCGATGAATTTCACAACCTACACATCGACTACCCATTAGCTCCCGAAGAGATGGAAATACGGGAAGGTATGTTGTCTGACTACTGTCGGAAAATCAAAGAGAAGTTCGGCGTCAGCGTTGGTGGTGTCAGTAAGTTGGTAACCAACCTGATGGACAAGGAAAAATACGTCGTCCACTACAGAAACCTGCAGCTGTACGTCAGGCTTGGGATGAAGGTAAAAAGAGTTCACCGGGTTTTTTTGTTCAATCAAGCCCCCTGGCTAAAGCAGTACATCGACTTCAACACTGTGAAAAGAACCGCCGCCAGGAACGCCTTCGAAAAGGACTTCTTCAAGCTGATGAACAACAGCGTCTTCGGTAAGACGATGGAAAACTTGAGAAAGCGTGTGGATGTTAGATTGGTCACAGTGAAGAAAAGCTGTTAAAGCTAGCCTCCAAACCAACCTTCGTGTCCGCCAAAATATTCAACGAAAACCTGGTTGCCGTTCACAAAATCAAGGAAGTATTAACACTAAACCGACCGGCGTATGTTGGTATGTGTATTCTGGATCTGTCGAAGACATTAATGTATGATTTCCATTACAACTATGTGTTAGGAAAATATGGAAATAATGCTAAGTTGTTGTTCACGGATACGGACAGTTTGACATATGAAATTGAGGCGGAAGATGTCTACAAAGACTTCTGGGGTGACAAGGACAATTTTGACAACTCGGACTATCCAGAAAGCTCGCCGTACTACAACAAGTCAAACAAAAAGGTTATTGGGAAGATGAAGGACGAAGCGGCTGGCGTTCCCATAGTTGAGTTCGTTGGTCTTAGAAGTAAAATGTATTCGTATTTAAAAGACAACGGAACAGGTGGTAAAACCGCGAAGGGGATTAAAAAGAGTGTTACTAAGAAACAAATCAAACATGAGAACTACAAAGACACACTATTTGGTAAAAAACAAATGTTTCAAAAAATGAAAACCATCCGAAGTGATAAACATAAGCTGGGTAGTTATGAAATAAACAAGATATCACTCTCATGCTTTGACGATAAGAGATACCTGCTGGAAAACGGGATTAATTCCTACGCGTACGGACATAAGAATATTTAATCAAAACCGACAATTAGTCTACAGTAAACAGGGCAGCCCGGAAGCTGATTACAGCCGACAAAAACCGATTGTAACCGACAAAAGCCGATTGTAGCCGACAAAAGCCGATTGTAGCCGACAAAAGCCGATTGTAGCTGACAAAAGCCGATTATAGCCGACAAAAGCCGATTGTAGCCGACAAAAGCCGATTATAGCCGACAAAAGTCGATTGTAGCTGACAAAAGCCAATTGTAGCTGACAAAAGCCGATTGTAGCTGACAAAAGCCGATTGTAGCCGACAAAAGCCGATTATAGCC
This sequence comes from Corallium rubrum, assembly GCA_964035015.1. Lineage (NCBI taxonomy): Eukaryota > Metazoa > Cnidaria > Anthozoa > Scleralcyonacea > Coralliidae > Corallium > Corallium rubrum. The sequence continues at coordinate 50,978 of CAXIUP010000296.1, read as the reverse complement.
GACAAAGGCCGATTGTAGCTGACAAAAGCCGATTGTAGCCGACAAAAGCCGATTCTACTACGTCATCAGTCATCGTCACTACGGAGTAACATGAGATGCGCGCGCGTGCAGCTCCAGGCAGTGCTTGCGTTCCTTTCTACTTCTAGGCAGTACAGACGTGAAGAACTTTTATGCGTGGAAATTGTTCGTAAAAATGTAAAATCATTTTGTAAACTCTCCTTCTGGCGACCGTGGTCGTTTAAATGGAAACAGGAAGTATAATCAATGTTTTAATTAGCGTAGACTAGAATTCTTCCTTTGTATTTAGGTGTTATTAAATAAGTAACCTGTGATTGGAAGAGTACACCGCCGACATGGCGACAACTCGACTGATCAACATTCAACAAATCCAACATCTAAGAGAAAATCAGACGATCATAGTAAACTGCTGTCGAGCCTTAACAAGGTAGACGACTGAGCCTTAACAAGGCAACTGAGCCCACCAGGCAAGGCAGACAACTGATCGCCTTACCAAGGCAGACAACTGAGCCTTAACAAGGCAGACAACTGAGCCTTAACAAGGCAGAAAACTGAGCCTTAACAAGGCAGACAACAGCCTTAACGAGGCAGAAAACTGAGGCTTAACAAGGCAACTGAGCCCAAGTTTGGCCATAAAATTCAAGAGAGAATTATCAGGAGACGACAACTGGGATACGATGAAGCGAATACGAAATTGAACAGGCCATCCAATTCGCTTTTGTTCAGTCTTTATGTTAAAACATTAACATGGTAAAGAGTGACATTCTCAATGAACCCAACCGAGCAAAAGCTCGATACACTGTCAGAGCAAACCAAATGTGTGCTGACCCAGCAAAACACATTCAATAATCGAACTCTTCATGGCTAAGATCATGCTCTGTTTGGGGCCAAAGTGCGGTAAGCCCTTTTGGTCATTTGAACAAAATTTATAAAGAGTATAACACTCTCAAATCTCAAATCTCAAATCTCAAAAGCTCACCGAGTAAAAGCACGACATACTGTCAAAGCAAACCAAATGTGTGCTGACCTGTGCTGACCCAGCAAAACATATGCAATAATCGAACCCTTCATGGCTAAGACCATACTCTATTTGGGCGCCAAAGTACGATAAGTCATTATGGTCATTTCAATGACAAAATTTGTAAGGAGTATAACACTCTCGGACTCAAATCTCAAAAGCTCACCGAGCCAAAGCACGACATACTGTCAGAACAAACCAAATGTGTGCTGACTCAGCAAAACATATTCAATAATCGAATCCTTCAGTAAAGACGATGCTTTATTTGGGCGCCAAGGTAAGGTAAGTTATTTCAACAAAATTTATAAGGAGTACAAACTGCAAACCATTGGTAAACACTTTCAAATCTCAATAGCTCACCGAGCAAAAGCTCGACGTACGGTGAGAGAAAACCTAATGTGCGCTGACCCAGCAAAACATTGAATATTAAATGAACCCTTTGTGGACTTGTCTTTGTGGCTATAAAAGTCATGCTCTATTTTTGGCGCCAAAAGGCTGTGTACATTTCAGGAGGATAAACATTCACTAAATAATAAGAAAGAACTCGGCATACTGCCAGAGCGGAGAAATATATCTGTACGGACACAGCCAAACAAACGGATTAACTGAATCCCAAGCTAAGCTGTGCTAGAACCAAATTTGAGTACCAAAATGCTGTTAGTCGGGACGACACGTCTTTTCAGAAATTATGAAAACTGAAAATGCATGTTAGCCAACCGGCCGAAGCAAACCAAAGGTTTTGACATGGAATAAGTAAATAAACGTTACGTGTACTTCTTACCCTGGGGTAATATACTAAAATGTATGCTCACCGAGCAAAAGCTGACTGACATGCTTGTTTATAGACTGAATACAACACTCAACAGCGAATGCTTAACATCTACAGAATTGTTTGGCCAGTGTTCTTATAGGCTTAGGAACTGTGGTTTGAACAAAATACTAAGTTATGAATTGGTCACAATGCTTGGCGATATGGGCAAAGCGTCAATACTTGCTCAGATAGTAAAAGGGTTAAGAGTACTCCAACTACGCTCACTCAAGTCAACAGACATTTATTTATATTGTTGAGTGACATTAGACGCCTATACCAGGCAAAATGAATATGTCAAGGGGAAAATCTGAGGGATAGACAGTGATCTCTGTATTACAATACTTGACTAATACTCTATGAGGTAAAGGTCAGTGTTACCAAAATAAATAATGATTATTGGAGATTACTTCTATCTGTACTATACACGTGTATATCTATGCATTTATACTTGATCTGTATATAATTAAAGGTGCACCATTACCAAATATTGGGCGGGAAAAAAAAAATTTTTTTCCCAAACTAAAAATGTATCGAGGATTGATGACTGTTTGTCAACATCTCAAGTAACTTGACTACTTGGTTCTGCATAGCTAACGTTAACATCGTTTACTAAGGTCAAAATTTTAAGACAGCATTAGATTTTCAAGGGCATGAACAGGTATAAGTGAGATTGTAATGCTCAAACTTATATTATAGCCTGTGGTCCAGCATTACTCATTAGAGAATTGACTGCCACTGTGGCTGATAGGGCACTTTACAACGGTCAGTGATCTGATACCCTTAACAACCAATAAAACAAACTGTTGTTTGGTTATATCAATTATTATTATCAGTGTAGTCATACAGATGACAAATAACCAGTACTATACAGTAACTGTACCTCAAACAGTGGAAATTTAGTTTACCATCAGGACTACTGGTATGACTGCATTAACCTATATTTGCAAACCCTAAAGAAGGTTGGTCAGCTCGGAGGTAATAAATACTCTACCTATCTGGTTTCATAACAAGGTGTGATAAACCAGAGTATCCTTGGGATAATCCCTCTGCTCTTGAACGCTTTGTAAATTTCAACAGAAAAACATAATTAATATTATGTGTTAGTAATGTGCATCATGTTCTTGGTATATGACAACTGTCAACATATGTTCAGTATATTCAATAGGATACGTACATTATATGTATAATCGATTGACCAGAGGATAATAATCCTGTCTTGGGGTGCACCTCCTGGGAGGTATCTTCTGAATTGCAGTATATGTATAAGCACCCCAGTATACAATGGTTTTGGAGTATTAAAAATAAAAATTTGACATTTGATGCAATAATTAACCACTGAAGTGTTAGAGAGTTTGTCAACATTTGTTGTTGGCAACTTAAACTGTATATTCTGGCCATTTCCTTGTATCACGATTCATTGATTACTGATACCTCCAAAAATGTCATTTCCCAAAATCATCAGTGAAATGATTAAATGAAGTCAGAAATTGTAGACACAGTGCAGTGGGTACATGCCATCCGGTGGCAGAATGCATCATCAAGAATTCACCTTTTCGGCGCTACTTCGACGGGGGGTCCCACGTGTTCTCAAGGCAAAGTTTTCGGACAAACAAACTCAGACGGCATACACAGACACTGAGGAAATGACGCTATAAAAATGGTTGAAATGTGCGCCTGGGTAGTTGTAAAAGCAAATTTTGATACCCAGAACGATCAAATATGTTAAACGAAACTGCTACAAGTTTTTGTCATTATTCAGCCGCAAAAAGACCAAAAGCAGAGTCAGACAGAAGCGTATATTAAAGTGGACCATGGAAGCCGCGTGCGTTCGCGGCAACAGAGTTGCTTTGTACAAGATTGCTATATCTACAGCCTTCATTATATACGTTAATATGGACCAACAATGAAACCTCTAACCTAAAATCAGCTACAGTTCTGCCAGTGCAGAAAAGCTATTCGAAATTTCAAATCAGTATTGTTCTACACATACAGTATTAATAAATACGCATGATGCCCATGATTATCTTACTTCAAAAGTAGCGTACTTAAAATAGAAACTAAAAAGCGAAAAAAGCAGTAAAATGGAAGGCAAATGTTTTATTCTAGTTTCACGTTCAACTAATACTACCAACGCGTCGTTACTTTAGAATTTAGAAAGCACACAAAAATACTAAAAATCTTTAGTAAGTAAACACCTCATGTTATATATCAATCATCATGAAGAGTACACATCAACACATGTCATATGATACCCACGCGGCACATATTTTGTCCACGCGTAAAATATATTACGCCAGGGCGGCCAGGCCATACAGAAAAGTTAAGCAAAACCATATTAGACCATATTAGTTGTATTTTGAATAAGGCTGTTCTTTACTACAGCTGTAACTGAGGATATATTAAGAGGTTATACTTTTAGACTACGTCGACGGATAAAACAAAGGCAGGATATATATATATATATATATATATATATATATATATATATATATATATATATATATATATATATACTTCGTAAAATGCAAGCTTCTCGCCGCGACAGTATGTTATAATCCACGGACACTTCTTGATGTTTTTTGTATTATTTTTGCTGTTGAAAAATCGCAAAAACTTCTAACAGTCTCGTCTAACATCTTTCATCGTTCTGGGTATCAAGAATTGCTTTTACAACTAACCAAGCGCATCTTTCAACCATTTTTATAGCCCCATCTCATCAGTGTCTGTGTATGTTGTCCGAGTTTGTTTGTCCGAAAACTTTGCCTTGAGAACACGTGGGACCCCCCATCGAAGTAGCGCCGAAAAGGTGAATTTAGCAGTTAGCTTCATATCAGCGAATAATAACTAACTAGAAATACATTAATGCAAACCTCTCGTGTTCATTGTTTATTATTATTAATGCACTCTGCCTTCAATCCCAGTACCACTGAACCCTTAAATTATGTTGGTTACTCCAAACAAAGGAATTGGCTTCACACAAAATGGCTAAAAATGGTAAACTGAAAGAAAGGAGTAAATGACTGCCCGCATATAAGAACAGACCTTGCACCAGATCAAAAGTGTGATAATTATTACACCGGTACCCTGTTCCAAACTAAAAATGAAAACCAGTCCCTTTCCAGTGGCACATCCCTGTATAGTCAATATCTGGGAGTCCCGTACCCCCCATTGTAGCATACCAGTACAAATTGTATTGTCTTTTTGCACAAAATACAATATAAAGACTATACAAAACAATGTGCAGTACAGTGAATGTATGAAAATGTCAAATACATGATTGTACAGTACATGTATGCCACCAACAATTCCTACACAGAGATATATCGTTTTCTTTTGTTATTAATAAATAAATGTTTTAAAAAATATCTCTGTACCTTCGTATACCATCTTTCTCTTGTGCTATTCTTTTTGCTGTGTTTGCTGGCATAATTTCTAGCCCTTCTCTTCGCTGGCATAATTTCTAGCCCTTCTCTTCGCTGTTCCTCTCTCCGCTGATGTAGTTCTAGATATCGTGTTTAGCCTTGATATTGCGAGTCGCTCTTTTCGTTTCTTCGACTATAAACTCTGATGTAATTTTAGACGCTGTGTTTTGTTTTCCTCAAGTCGCTTTAATATACTGTAGTTCTCTTTGTATCTTGCTCTGGCCTAGTGCTGTTCGGTCTGTTCCCTTCGTTCGTTCGCCTGTTTCTTTCTCTTGTCTTTCCCTTGAATACGTCTCAACATTTCTAGCTAGCTTATAAACATTTTTTCTTCTCCGAACTTTTGTATTTTTTGAGTAACAATTAACAAACTACTGAAACACGTGTACCCTTTTAACCACCATCACCCCACGGATCCCCAACATGGTCTCCGTTGATCATTACATATAAATAAATAAATAAATATATATATATATACACACAAATGGATACTCCAAACCGCCAACATGGGTACAATCCCCGGCCGGACTTACCGTCCACTCCGTCGAGATTAGTACCCTCGCGTCGCGAGGCCCGCTTCGCGAACCACACGAACACGAGGGGATAAACAATTCACATACAGTATATATACCTATGGCGGAATATACAAATACAGATTAAAATGCTTTTTCAGGTAAAGGTAATGCATATCAAATACATTATGGTATGGAGTACAATGCCTAAATTTATTAAACTGGAGAATAATAACGTAGTGTGTTGTGTGGAATTTTGGGCAACACAGTAACTTACATAATTGAAACCCAATAGGGTCCAATATCAATTTGGGAAATTCTACAGAAAATAACTTTGCTACAGATTTTCTGCAACAGTTAGTCATAGTTATGAAATCTACTACTAGATGACAACTAAAAATCTGCATATGGTACACAAATAGATGAACATATATAATACAATCAGTGTCACCAGGATATGGGGTGTGGATGCCATATATGGAAGTTTAAGATAATTTATATAATAAACCAATTAAAATAGTATTAGTTTCTGTGTAAAACTACACTCTACCAAGGTTTCTTTTTTCATCTAATAATCCTTTGCTTTAAACAAGCTCAAAGAATATGATTCCATAAGCAAAATCATATACAAGAATTGAGACGTTGGTAATTATCAATATACTGCACAGTTGTGACCAATCACCATTTTGAATATAAGCTAATCACTGGGAATAGAATTACTAAAATTATAATAAGTTTCTATTGTATAATATTATGGCATAATAGAAATATGGGAATATAAGTATAATAAGTAATAAGTATAATAATCTATTAATACTCAACACAATATGTGGCACAACATAAAAGTAGGTACACCTATATATGCAACATGTACAATGTCTGTGTCTTTAGATTATATCTATCAACTGAAGGTTTGGTAATTTCTACCTGCAAAAATTACTTGTTTTATTCTGCGTGAACAGGACTTTGAAGTCTCATGTTACTCCGTAGTGACGATGACTGATGACGTAGTAGAATTCTAAAATTAAACGAAACTTACCTGTAAGTTGAAGTTTGATTGGGATTTTACTAGTCATCAGTCAGGAACGAAGGAGTAACATGCCCTAATGTTTTTTCCCTCCCTACCCTTCTCCTTCGTTCCGTTAATCCTGTTCACACAGTCACTTTGAAAACTGCCTGGGGCTGCACGCGCGCGCATCTCATGTTACTCCTTCGTTCCTGACTGATGACTAGTAGAATCCCAATCAAACTTCAACTTACAGGTAAGTTTCGTTTAATTTTAGAATTATAGCCGACAAAAGCCGATTGTAGCTGACAAAAGCCGATTATAGCTGACAAAAGCCGATTGTAGCCGGCACCCCCAAGTCCTATACTATTTTCAATTTATAAACTATCAATTAAATTTAAGCTCTTACGAGGTGTTTTAATGGGACATCTAATTTTCCGTACTTTTTAAAATCCATTTTTCCGTCTGCTTATACTTTAAAAATGGGAAAAAACAGTTTACCCTTTCAAACGTCCTTCCCCGTTGGATCCCAACTTTTTGGGGGTGTTTCTGGTGGAAAAAAAATATGCGCCGGTAGCCCCAAGTCCTATACTACTTTATATGCATATCATTAGTCCTTTTCCAAAATCTCCATAAGAACTTTCTGAAGTTGAAACTTGCGGTTTTTCCACTTTTCAAGAAACAGTAGAGAGCCACCTTAATTTACTTACTAGCTTCACCAGTTTTTCCACTCATTTTCGTGCCAAGATCTCCAGTTCCTGCTCCATTAGTAGCTTTAACAGCAACGTCATAGGTTGTAGCCTCGTTTAAACCACTTAAAGTCACTGTCCTAGTGTTAACACCACTAACAGTCGTACTATTGGTACACGAGACATCACTTCCACTGCTTGTAAGTTGGTAACAGACAGTATAACTGGTTATATCTCCATTTGCGTCGTCTGCTGACAACTTCGACCAAACAACTGTTAGTTCAGTAGGCGTTGGAGATGTTATTGTGCTAATAGTTGGTCCTTTAGCAGGTTCTAGAAATTGACAAACAAAACTGTGTTAAGAATACGAGCGCCAAATAGAAATATAGAGGTACCAAAAAGATCGGAATTATACACTTAGTACGAAACATATTTTAGGCGATTGCATTGTTTTAGCTACAAGAGCATAGCCCCTTTTCTCAAACGTTGTAGTATTTCATTCATATTAAAGTATATGCTGAAAAAAATAACTGACTGAATTTTGCTACTGTACTTTTCAGAAACTTGTGCTTTCCAATTTAAAAACTCAGCCTTTACAAAAATTTGCGTATTATAGTTGGATTTGTTTTTGTGCTGTAAGAAATATAACAAAGCTAGCTTTTTCAAAATAAAGTGAAACTTGGTTGATTGTGTTTTCCTTATGAATTGTTCGTGAGTGTGAGAAAACTCAATAATAACTTACAGCTTAGCTGGAGATTATTTAAAGTTGGATGTACATATTATTTTTAAATCCCCCTATATTGATTTCTTAAACATGAAAAAAGAAATGGTAACCCAACTCGTTTTTTAAATAAATTGGATTAAATGTAGATTTGCGGCCATTTTAAAACGTCACAGTTGTCACAGCAACAGATAAATATACAACACTGTATCTGTTAACAGTATAGACCTTATTCCAAAATAGCCTCCGAATTAAAATTTATTTATTTGCATATAAATTAGCCCTTATGACCTCGTTTTAAAGTAAAAATTCTTTTAAGTTTCCCACATGAAAACGAGTTCATAAGGGCTAATTTATATCTATACAAAAGAAGTTTAATTCCGCGGCCATTTTGGCATAAGGTCTATTTGATGCTCCAAACGTTGTTATATGCATATCATTAGTCCTTTTCCAAAATATCCATAAAAACGTTATTTGATTAAAACTTGCGGTTTCTCCACTTTTCAAGAAACAGTAGAGAGCCCCCTTAATTTACTTACTAGCTTCACCAGTTTTTCCACTCATTTTCGTGCCAAGATCTCCAGTTCCTGCTCCATTAGTAGCTTTAACAGCAACCTCATAGGTTGTAGCCTCGTTTAAACCACTTAAAGTCACTGTCCTAGTGTTAACACCACTAACAGTCGTACTATTGGTACACAAGACATCACTTCCACTGCTTGTAAGTTGGTAACAGACAGTATAACTGGTTATATCTCCATTTGCGTCGTCTGATGACAACTTCAACCAAACAACTGTTAGTTCAGTAGGCGTTGGAGATGTTATTGTGCTAATAGTTGGTCCTTTGGCAGGTTCTAGAAATTGACAAACAAAACTGTGTTAAGAATACGAGCGCCAAATAGAAATATAGAGGTACCAAAGAGATCGGAATATACACTTAGTACAAAACATATTTTAGGCGATTGCATTGTTTTAGCTACAAGAGCATAGTCGCTTTTCTCAAACGTTGTAGTATTTCATTCAGATTAAAGTATATGCTGAAAAAAATAGCTGACCGAATTTTGCTACTGTACTTTTCAGAAACTTGTGCTTTCCAATTTAAATGACAGTCAATCACAACACTAAGGTATTTAATACTATATTCTTGTTTAAGTAACTCAGCCTTTACAAAAATTTGCGTATTATAGTTGGATTTGTTTTTGGGCTGTAAGAAATATAACAAAGCTAGCTTTTTCAAAATAAAGTGAAACTTGGTTGATTGTGTTTTCCTTATGAATTGTTCATGAGTGTGAGAAAACTCAATAATAACTTACAGCTTAGCTGGAGATTATTTAAAGTTGGATGTACATATTATTTTTAAATCCCCCTATATTGATTTCTTAAACATGAAAAAAGAAATGGTAACCCAACTCGTTTTTTAAATAAATTGGATTAAATGTAGATTTGCGGCCATTTTAAAACGTCACAGTTGTCACAGCAACAGATAAATATACAACACTGTATCTGTTAACAGTATAGACCTTATTCCAAAATAGCCGCCGAATTAAAATTTATTTATTTGCATATAAATTAGCGCTTATGACCTCGTTTTAAAGTAAAAATTCTTTTAAGTTTCCCACATGAAAACGAGTTCATAAGGGCTAATTTAGATGTATATAAAAGAAGTTTAATTCGGCGGCCATTTTGGCATAAGGTCTATTTGATGCTCCAAACGTTGTTATATGCATATCATTAGTCCTTTTCCAAAATATCCATAAGAACTTTCTTTGATTGAAACTTGCGGTTTTTCCACTTTTCAAGAAACAGTAGAGAGCCACCTTAATTTACTTACCAGCTTCACCAGTTTTTCCACTCATTTTCGTGCCAAGATCTCCAGTTCCTGCTCCATTAGTAGCTTTAACAGCAACGTCATAGGTCGTAGCCTCATTTAAACCACTTAAAGTCACTGTCGTAGTGTTAACACCACTAACAGTCGTACTATTGGTACACGAGACATCACTTCCACTGCTTGTAAGTTGGTAACAGACAGTATAACTGGTTATATCTCCATTTGCGTCGTCTGCTGACAACTTCGACCAAACAACTGTTAGTTCAGTAGCGCTCGGAGATGTTATTGTGTTAATAGTTGGTCCTTTAGCAGGTACTAAAAGTGGTAAAAAAATGTAGTTGTAAAACAAAAGAAGAACATCGACCAAATCCTTATCTCTTGATAGCTGGTCATATATGAAAGCTGGATCTATACAAAGAAACTGAAAACACGCAGTACAACAAATCTCTTGTATTTTTTTCTCTTAGAAACAAAATTTTTGATAGTCAATCTGATTGCCAAACTATATTCTAATTTATGGTTATTATTCTAGAACTTTGTCATCGCAATAGGATTGAAAATGGACTATTCCTATTAAACTATTCTTTGAATATAAAATGAATGTAAATTGTTTAATGGATCGAACTCCACAATTTTAACAAATGTCATGCAATACGACGGATCAACCTCGTACCCAAGGTCTTATCTCAGCTCCCCTGTTTATCTTTTTAACCCAGTCACAGCATAAGGTCATGAAAGTTTAATATCAATTTGCTATGAAGAATTTATGAATTTAACACGTCATTTAATTTCTTTTCAACATAAACAATATGATATGTAATTGGGTTCACTGGCGATCAGAAGGTTGTGGGTTCAAGTTCTGCTCGGGAACAAAGAAATTCTTCGAGTGAGATAGCTCAAAGAACATTCACACTAAATTCTCATATCCGAGCTAGCATATCCATCTCTTTTCTTAATGATAAATTTATCGATGAAAACAAAATTAACACCTTGTCGTCTCTTTGGGGAAAATGCAATTAGGTAACCCAAGGGGACTAGCAACAGTACGAGTGGAACATGTACCAAATTAGCATGCACAGAATATGAGGCAAGTTCGACAAAATTGTACTTTTTTAATTGCCCGCACCTAAGATAATCAGTTAAACTTGATCAGGGAACACCTTCCTGCCCACCCCATCACCATGTGATTCCAACCTAAGTTTAAAGCCTAGTTCTCATATGTCGCCGACGGTCGCCGATTTGTGATTTAGATGCATGTTAAAACGGTAAAAAAGAAAAGTAATAAAGAACAATGCAGAAAGCAGTGCTTTTCAGCATTGTTCTTTATTACTTAACATGCATCGGAATCATGGATCGGCTACGGTCGGCGACATATGAGAACTAAGCTTAATCTCCAGGACAAGACATTCGGATTTCAAACACCTACGCAACAGGTTAAATCTATCGTCGCTTTGAGTAAGCTTAAAGCCTGGTTTTCATATGTCGTCGATCGTCGGCGATTTGTGATTTAGATGCATGTTAAAACGGGAAGTGCAGCAGCATGTTAAGTAATAAAGAACAATACGGAAAAGCAGTGCTTTTATTCTTTTACTTAACATGCATCTAAATCATGGGTCGGCGACGATCGGCGACATGTTAAAGCCCAGATCAAACGAGAACGCAAGTCCTGCCAAGTTGGGAGTCACGAATTTCTGTGGCGGTCGTTCGAACTCTCCAAATTAAATAATTTAAAGGTTTCATGAGTGTTTTAAACAAGTTTTAACTTTGTCACGGTACATGATATTTTCGGGAAATTATTCAGAGCGGCGGACTGAGATAGCGTGACTGCCAACTTGCGATGACTTGTGCTCGGCTTCGCCTCGTTGACTATCAGCTCATACAGTACAAAACTCAGACTCGTTGTCTAATTACTCTGGCACCTGTGGTAGGCCGAGTCTAGGTTTTGGACTTTCGGCTCGGTTTTTTTTGGGTTTTTTTTGGGTGTCACGATTTTGCATTTTTGCACATTTTACTTCCGCTAATATTCATACTTCCAGTGAGTAGTTTGCCGTGTGACGGAGTGAGGCCGTGAGGCAATGACTTATGTTGAAAGTTCTTTGCTCCTTTCGCTTTTTGAGTTGGCAAAAAGTTGAACAGCTTTGCCTTTTGATCAAATGGTGTTCTTGCACGGTGTTGGTAGCTTTCAAAACTGACTGAGTGACTTTGTAGTTTATTTTATAAGTGATGTCGCTGACAACTCCTTGATCGTAACTCGATATTCACACCTCTGTAAAGTATGCACCACATTCACCCGTCGTCGATCTGATATTCTTCGGCCCACTCCCATCTTTGTTCGCGCGGTATAGAGCCTCTGCGAAGGACATCTCTAAAATCTCTACTTTGCGCAATGCCAGTAACCCCAGTGAACACCTGACCTAGCATCTTGTTGTTAAATATTAACCTTTCCATGTACGAGGTGTTTTACGTTATTACCGCCGAAAAAAGTGTGACTTGTATTACCGTTAGTTAATGCTTCCTAATGGAAGAGGATGATATTAATTACTGATGACCACTGGCATTAATGATTTCAGTTTCAGTTTGCATATACATCAGTACATGTACGTTAGTTCAAGCAACCTCGTACCCAGGCTTTTCGCTCCCGCCCTCGCGAAAACGAGTTCACGAGGGCGGGAGCGTAAAGCTTGGGTACGTGGTTGTAGTTCAAGGAGACCTACTAAATATTCTTTTCATGTTAGCTACCAACCGCGCAAGAACCATACGGAAGCCTTGGAAACTAATATAGTAAACCTCTCCAACGGCCTTCAACGGCATTTAATCCTCCAAATATCAGATCATTCATGAATAGAGCAGCACGTGTAAGAAATTTGTAGCAGATGTCAGATGCTCATACATAGCAAACGTTTAATGCCCAATAACTCATCTATTCCCATTCAAATATGTGAAGAGTCACGTTTCTCTGTGACGAAGGGCCTTCGCTCGAAACGTTAGACTATACATAAGAAACTGTTGCATGCCGATTGAGGGCAATGACGAATTTTAGCTCGGCCAATTCTCGCCAGCGCTCTGACGCGACAAGGCCTACGACAATTTTGAAGCAAAATTTTTTGATGGTTACACTGTCGCGGAAAGGTATAAACGTTCTGCGTATAAGTACAATTGGTTTTTGGCCTACGGGGGAACTGAATTTGAACAGATTGAATTTGAACTTAATGTCATTCAATGGAGTCGTTTTCTTGATAATCATCAACAAAACATACTTTATACGTCGGACAATCGTCGCATTTCAGACGAATTTACAGTAATTTAATCAATTAAATGAGGAGTAAATTCGTCTAAGACGCGGTATCCGTGACATCCGTCGTGATCAGACTGAAATGTGACGTCACGGCGCAACGAATTAAATGTATAAATTTCCTGCTCTTAATTTAATTTTTGTGTTTTAATGTGCAAAACAATAAATTTGTCTGAATTAATTTCGTCGTATAAAACGAAGTCGCATTGATGTTGTCTAAAGCCCGGCGCACACTAGTGCAAGTTGCACGCACAGATGTCATTCGTGACCAATTGCGTGCGACGAAAATCCTAGTGTGCGGGGAAAATATACAGGATTTTTGTCACTCGTGTCGTGAACAACAAATATCAAACATGTTTGATATTTTCTGTCATTCGTGACAAAAATTCCTAGTGTGCGGCAAAAACCTAACTCGCAACTCTTCGCAGCAAAGAAGTGCGCATGCGTGTTATTCCCAAAACAACATGGCGGATAGTGAACATACTAGTGAACTTCGTAGTGAACTGGTCACCGAAGCAATTTTGGAGGATAAATTATATCATAGACTCCTTGCCTTTGTCTTCTCAAAATCCATCGTTTCGTCCATAACTGGCGATTAGCCGCCCTCAGACGTCTTCGACGTCTCCGTATCAGCAAAAGACTGAATAGCAAGATATCTTCGTCGTCTGACAAATCATCTTGTTCACTATCCGCCATGTTGTTTTGGCACTTCTTTGCTGCGAAGAGTTGCGAGTTAGGTTTTTGCCGCACACTAGGAATTTTTGTCACGAATGACAGAAAATATCAAACATGTTTGATATTTGTTGTTCACGACACGAGTGACAAAAATCCTGTATATTTTCCCCGCACACTAGGATTTTCGTCGCACGCAATTGGTCACGAATGACATCTGTGCGTGCAACTTGCACTAGTGTGCGCCGGGCTTTATCGACGAAGTTAATATGAATTGTAAATTTGGCTTAATTAAATGCGACGATTGTGTGATATATAAACCAGGCCTTACTTGTTAGCGTGCTTGAGAACGCAGTTATTTTGGCAACGTTTTATTTGCCTCCTATACACGGTCAGAGGTGAATGGGAGAAATGTACATGTGGCGTCAGTACGACGGAAATTTTGCGGTTATTTATATGTAGATACATAAAATGTCGCTGTTTAGGAAAGCCGGCTACATTAGCGGTCATTTATGCCACCGATATTTAAGTTAAAATTACTAAATAATCTTCAATCTGTGTGTAATTCTTTCAAAGTTTGTATTTGATCGGAATAAATACTGGAGTGATTGAGTAGCTTTTCCAAGGCCAAGGGTCAACTCGACCACTGACTCGACCCGACCTTTCGGAATGCTATTCGCCCAATCTCAATCTTTATTATTAAATCTAAAGCGGCAACGAGCAGTTAGAATGCAATTTCGGAGAATTCAAAGTCCTACGGTACTCGGCATTCGCTTGTTCATAGTAATTGCATGATTCACTTCCCACGGGATTGTTTACGTCGTTCAGCTAATTATGCTAGATCAGCAATATTATTTCACTTCGTTTTGGCGTTTAACCACGCCTACGACTAAATTTTTTATGCGGAATTTTGATTTCATTGGATAAGATCGAAGTTTTGGCTTATGCTGCCAACAACACTGCACTGCGATTGGACTATTTTCATCTGTGATGACAGTTTCTTTTGTGACGTCAATGGAAAGCTAACACAGTAACAGTTTCGTTCCTGCGGGGAACGAAACAAAAAAAAGTGGGGGCAGGCTCCCGGCTCCACCGCCCCAGGGCACAGATTACATCAATGGTAGCTATGATTTCTGTAAACCATAATTAGATTAAAGAAATACAAAATGGTTTTCCGTGTTTGGATACTCTGATCCAAACACGCGGGAAATTGCGAGACTGGAGAAAAGCGTAACAAAACACTAGCCGTAGGCGAGTGTTTTTAGCTTTTCGAAAGTCGAGCAATTTCCCAAGTAAATACATACATGAATCATAGCGCAAAAGTGAAGTTCAGACAAATGTAGAGATCTGCGTGCCAGAGTTGGTCTCGTTGAGTCATCGATGTTTTTTGCACTTTCGCTTCTGCTCTCGTTCTGTCTACCGGTGTCACTTGTACATGAGGCTGGGGAATTAAATTCAATTGCATTGATGTTAATAACTTTTTCTTTCGCTAAAATTCCCTTAATTTGGACGTTAAAATATGTTGACGACAAGTCCACTTCTATTTCCTTGTCTTGCACTGTTAGCCGTAAAGATCTGGCTATTTTATTTAAATGTGGGACTTCCATCAATAAGCGTCTCTTGAACTCATCAAAGTTTGTATTTAAGATGTCTTCTTCTCTCATATATATAGGAGTAACTCTCTTTTTGGAATAATAGTCGTATTCCACCTTGATTGGTATCAGAGACATGTTGCAATCAAATGGCAAAATTTCACACGCAACGCAGATATTTTTAAACAGATCGTTGTCTGACATTTTGCCTGGACACGTCTTAATTAAGTGTTACAACTAACGCGCCAATTATTGTCGTTAAACGGTCAACCTGAATCCGCTGTAATATTAGATCAAACACAACTTTCGAGTGTTTCAAGATCAAACAAATCAGGAAATGAATCAGTTGTCAAATAAATCAGTATTTTAAGATAAGTTTGAGGTAAGAGTTGGCTTAATCTATCCAAGTGTTTATCACATATCAAACTTTGTCTCACTTATAAATGGTTATAAATTATTGGTTTATAAATTATTAATGATTTGGAGAAGTATATATCACAGTGTCCTGTATTTACACTATATCATAGTCAATCGAGAAATGGTCTGGAAACTCGGCAAACTTCAAAGCGCCTATAATGAGCTGGGATTTTATGTTGAACCGTACCTTACACCGTGCACATCCTTTGTTTTAGGTTTATTAATATTTAAATAGCACGGTTGAATGATTGAACTGAAACGTTGCTATTGGACTATTCGTTCATTATACTAAAATACAATGTGTTCAGTGACCGTGCACCGTGCACAAAAATGCATAAAGGCGAACAAAAAGATAGACCAAAGACTTTAGCTGAGTTTCCAGACCATATCTCGATTGACTATGACTATATTCATGTATATAAGAACTTTATGCTGACAAAATATTGATTTTGGCTGTTATATCGACATTACAAAACCTTGACTTGGTGCTTTGTTTACTTGTTTTAGGTGTTGTTCAATATCTTGTATAATGAAATTAAGAAACCAAAGTTTGTGCACACCAGAGCTGCTACAGCGGTCTGACCGCAGAATAGTAGGTACACCAGAAGTCTGACTCTTGTGAAAGTACTAAAATATTCTATAATCTGGTGTCTATAAGTGTCACTCAATTGTACATTTTGATAAATTGTTGAAAAGCTATTGTGAGCAGCTGTTGGGAAACGTAAAGCCTTGAATATGTTGAAAGTCTTGAAATGAAGAAATATATCTGTTGAAACTACAATACTGAGTACTGTACTGTCTTATTTAAAATACTAGCAGAATCACAAAATATTAGTGATATGCATAACACTTGAATGCCACTGACAGCATATTTATGACAGGTAAAATGTTGTTTTGGAACACAATGTTGATGATCTGGGGTGATTAATTCTTTGAAAGTTTTCATGGTGATAATGTAATATAGATTATTTTTGTGGAAACACCAAGTAAAATATTTATTTGCTAAGCTTAGACCTGAGTCAACAAGACGAAAGCTTAGCAAATAAATATTTTACATGGTGTTTCTACAAAAATAATCTATATGAACTTCGCTTGCACAACTCAGCCTAGTTCATATAGATTTTAGTTGATAACTGAAGTCCTTGCTAAAGAACAGCACTAATCATGCTTTGAACAACCTGATATAAAATGTTATCCACTGAATACATGTACGGTAGTTATGTCGTGAATCGGTGAATGCCCCCGTTTAAAACCAGATATCCACGACAAATCACAATGTTTTAACAGAATAAGAACTTGTAATAAATCACAGTATAATTCCAATCATAAATCACGATCCCATCACAATCACAGACGAAGTCACAATAATATTTTTCACAAGCATTCCCACATCCCCATGTGAACTTGCCCCAGTCCCCGACACACTCCTCCCATACATCTCCCCTCTGGAGGATGTATGTTACCCAAAGGGAACGGAGCTTACATTACAGACTAACATTAATGAATAAAGTAAATAAACAAGGTACTTGCAGTCTGGTTAATATTTAACCATTGTTCTCTTCAAACCTTGCAATATGTTTGATGTTCTCTGCAGCTGCCACCGCTGCAGCTCTTTTTGGGCGGAATGGTACTGCTTCAGGGTTCAGCTTCTTTTCTTCTGGTTCTGGAATCTTATCACATGACAGCTCCAGAGGATAAAGATGTCGAACTGCTCTGTCCAGGAACCCATTCTTTGTTTCCACTCGAACTGCACGTGGTATGCCGTCACGCCCTGGAAATATTTCTCTAACTACCCCCATTGGCCACTTTCCACAGTTCTTTTCTTCAGACTTCACCAGTACCACGTCTCCTTTGGTCACCTCAGACTTGGTGCGGTTGTGGTTGAGGTTATGACGTTCTCTGAGCGCAGTCAAATACTCCCTGGACCAACGGTTCCACAAGGCATCCTTACAAGACTTGAGGTACTTGGCTCGCCGTCGGAGCGAGTCCCTTTTCACCTTCGTGCCATGGCTCTTGCTCTGGCACTACGTTTGATTTCTGGAACAAGAAGCTGTTTGGAGTCAAGGTTGGCAATTGCACATCATCTTCTAGATAACCTAGTGGTCTGCGGTTAACTTGGATTTCCACATCTAAGATGATCTCGCTTAGCTATCTGAGCTTTTACAAGTTCACTTCATGTAAAACTTGGGGGAATTTTAAAAATGCTAATATATGCTATGCCATATATTAATATATGGAAACAGCCAGCAAAGATGTATGTATAGTATGTGCCATGTTCAAATTAGCAACACATGTATAAAATGATTTAATAACTCTTTTTTTGTGTGTGTCTGTGTGCTTTTCACACATTTTCATGCATTGCTTCTTAAGTCTAGATCTCTTTCTGTGCTTAATAGGGGTAGTCACGTGTACGCGTTGCGTACCTATTTTTGTATAAAACATAATTATAGATTCCATTTTTTGTCTGTTCAGCTATAAATGTTCAGATGATGTCACAATGTGGTAAGAGCATCAATAACCCACAAACTTTGATGGCTTAACTGTGGGCCACCTTTTTGTTTTTACCACATGTGATGTATCTGTGCATCTATAGCTGAACAATGGCAAAATAAAATCTATTTTTTAAAAGGGATATATAATGTACATGTATAACCAAGTAAACCAAACGTATCCTGTTAGTGATAAAATAAAGTCGTAAAGAGCCCAAGAGCCTCCACTGCACTGATAAAGTCATTAGTTGTTATTATTATAGAACCAAATCTAGTGTTCCACAGTAAAGACAATTATGTATAGTATATTAATATGTTCTTTTGTTTCATTAAAAACAGGCACCTTTTCCCCATGAGCCCAGTGATCAATGGCTAGGCTGGCCCACCCCACACACCTCTCATCGACCTGTCATAGAAACTAAAGTACACAAGTTCAGGCCTTCCTACAGGGAGTGCGGAGCCTGGCAAAAAAATAAAAGCTTTGAAAAATTGAAACTGTCCTGTCCACTGCATGTTAGGCAATGGTTTGCATGTATAAACTGTTGATTCTAAAATGTGGTAATTCGCAGTTGTTTCTTGTATAGTCCAAAGCATCCATTCGTAAAGTAAAACGCGCCCAAACAACCCAACAAAAATCAATTCATAAGAAAATGCGCATCTTAATTTGGGCTAGTCTGTCAACACATATCATCTGCGAAGCATGTAGGTTTAAAAATTAAACTAAACACAGCATGATTTGATGATTTTGATCAGTGATAAAAAACTCTTTACAATCTTCCCCCAAAATGCTGTACATACGTATGTTGTCAACATAAAAGAAACCAGTCCAAAATGAAGATACTACAACTTATTATTGTAAAGTAAACATATGATGGTAATTGTAAGATGCATTTGGAAAAGATCTGCATACCTCAAGCTGAGTGCTTTTGGGGGCATTTCAATTTCAGCATGAATTTACAAACAAATCACTTTAAATAATGCTGCAATTGTGAATTTGATGGGGAAAACTGTGGCCTATTTAAAACCGCCAAGGCTCCAACTCCTCCAAGGCTGGCTCAGATTTTCAGCCCACTATAAACTGCAGTAAAACTTTAGACTAGCTTTATGCCAGCCTAGCCTGAAATTACTTCTTCAGATCAACTAAACTATGTCAAATGCACAAGTCTATTTTACACAAATATACATTCAAATTCTGACATATTGCTCAAGCCGCACAGCTCACTCTCATTTTCACATTTAACCGCTGAACTAGTTGGAAGTTATTTGTAAATTATTGTACATTATTGATTTATTGAAAGCAAGTTAACAAACTTGTTATTATTAAATAGTCAATTGTTTACTGTCTATTTTAATACAGTACAGTTTGAGCACAGCTTAGCACAGAGGATTTGTTTTGGGTTTGATTTGATCTTTGCCTTGCAAATTTTGTGAGTACCATCACAGCCTACACATTGACAGATGGAGTCTGATGAAATTGCAAATGGAGTAACTATAGAATACCCCGCAAATTCAGAGCACCTTTTAAAACCCCTATCTACGACCATTTTTGTGTTCTTTATTCTTATTACATCACGTTCTTACAATATTTTACGACCTTCGGCACAAATTCTGTGCCTACGCGGCCTACGCGGCCTACGCGGCCTACGCGGCCTACGCGGCCTACGCGACCTACGCGACCTACGCGGCCTACGCGACCTATACGCGGCCTACGCGGCCTACGCGACCTACGCGACCTACGCCGTAAACAACAGACTCTCTGCAGTCTGCAGCATATACCTAGATAGCCTACGCTGCCTACGGGTGTACGAAGTAAACATGCAACAAAGTTTGTTCAAACTATGCCCACATGGCTGATGTGACAAATCAGACCTACACCACATAAACACACTTATATCCATATAAATTTGAACTATTCGCAGCAACTACCCAATACAACGCCACTTTTAACTCACTCAGAAACCGCTCGTTCCGTTTAATTTTATTAATTACGACTTAAACCAACTTATAGTAAAACTTGCATATAGTAGGCAAAGTATTAAACAGCAGAGCTATGCATGCAGGGTTATATTAAATAAAAATTTATAAAATGCAATGGAACGATAAACCCTAAACCTAATCACAAATCTGGGCCCTCTGTGGTATGGAAAATTACGATAACCTGACCCCCATACAATGGAACCATGGAGCGTAACCCTCATCACAAATCGGGGACATTGGGGTATGGAAAATTACGATAACCTCACCACCATACAATGGAACCATGAACCCTAAACCCTAATCACAAATCGGGGACGTTTGTGGTATGGAAAAATTACGATAACCTGAGCCCGATACAATGGAACCATGGAGCGTAACCCTAATCATAAATCGGGGACGTTGGTGGTATGGAAAATTACGATTACCTCATGACCATACAATGGAACCATGAACCTTAACCCTAATCACAAATCGGGGACATTGGGGTATGGAAAATTACGATTACCTCACCACCATACAATGGAACCATGAACCCTAACCCTAATCGCAAATTGGGGACGTTTGTCATATGGAAAATTACGATAACCTGACCGCCATACAACGGAACCATAAACCCTAACCCTAATCACAAACCGGGGACCTTTGTCGTATGGAAAATTACGATAACCTGACCGCCATACAACGGAACCATGAACCCTAACCCTAATCACAAACCGGGGACGTTTGTGACACGGAAAAATACAATTACCTGACACCCTCCGCCCCCCCCCCCCCCCCAATGGAACCATAAACCCTACCCTTAATCACAAATCGGGGACGTTGGTGGTATGGAAAATTACGATTACCTCACCACCATACAATGGAACAATGAACCCTAACCCTATTCACAAATCGGGGACGTTTGGGTATGGAAAATTACGACAACCTGACCCCCATACAATGGAACCATGAACCCTAACCCTAATCACAAATCGGGGACATTGGGGTATGGAAAATTACGATTACCTCACCACCATACAATGCAACCATGAACCCTAACCCTAATCGCAACTTGGGGACGTTTGTCATATGGAAAATTACGATAACCTGACCGCTATACAATGGAGCCATGAACCCTAATCACAGACCGGGGACGTTTGTCATATGGAAAATTACGATAACCTGACCGCCATACAATGGAACCATGAACCTTAACCCTAATCACAAACTGGGGACGTTCGTGACACGGAAAAATACAATTACCTGACACCCCCCCCCCCCACCCCCCCACCCCCCAATGGAACCATAAACCCTACCCTTACTCACAAACCTGGGTGTTTGTGATATGGAAAATTACGATAATGTAAACATTGTAGAGCGCCGTGCCACTCTTTTCACAGCAGCAGAACAGGTATTCTATACTTTATAGCAAAAGTTTGAAACTGGCCTTCCATTCTGCAGTTTAATATTCTCACAACCATACACATTCGCCCTACCCCGCCTATCCATTACACACACATTATCTCAGTCTCAAATGTTTTTAGACTGGAAAAAATCTTTATCTACAAATCCTTTCTGAATTAATCCGTCTCTCATCCCTGACGTTACACTACAATGAGTATCAATGTGATACCGAGCCCCATATTCTTCAATAGATATTACATTCGCATTGGAAGGAACGCCTTCTGGTTTGCACTTGATGAAGAAAATGGTTTCTTTGGAGCTTCTAGGACGAAAAGATACCACTTGTCCATATCCAACTTCTGCCAGCTCACGGACAGCTTCTTCAAATTCGGAACAGCTTGTCGTCCTCAGCCTTCGACTTAATGCCTGTTTAAAGCCTCTGAAAGTTACAATCGGCCCAGAAAATCTTAGCACCGCTATCTTTCTGTCAGCTGACGTTGGCTGCTTTTTCTCACTCTCCAGATGACCACTAGACAACGTGTTGACAAACTAAAAACGATACATACATAATATTTAAACAAAATGATGATAAATTTAAAAATTTAAATATGAATCAAACCAAACCCAAACCCTGACCCCAAGCCAAACTAAATAGCGACCTATTGCTCAAAAAAAACGCCCGCACCCAGACGCAAAGCTTCGTTTATACGGCACACTAAAAACCTATATTACAATTGAACACTTACATCCACAATGACTTCCTTCTGAGCTAAGGAATACTCCAGAAAATTAAGGACTTTCCTTACAATGTCCACACCCACATCTTTAGCTGGCACACCCGGTTTTCGTCCACGAAGAAGTTTACCTGTGATGTGATTAAACACATGCAGGCTCACAGCCAGCCGTTGCAACAAGTCGACTTTTTTTTATTTCGGTCCAACCACTCCATCTTTGACTGCTGTGTTCAGACTTTCTATGAATTCTCCTTCTAACGCCATGAGCATTTTCGAAGCGCTTTCGGTAAGCGAGTACACACGTTTGGATAAATGCTCTTCTCTCATAGCCCAGAAAATCTCCTTAAAACTATCCACGTGCATCTCTGCTATTTATTGTCTGGCTGCGCTCGTCTCCTCTGGAGAAGGCCTAAGACAAGACGGAATACAGAACAGAAAGCGATCTATGAGCCCATGCATGCCCCTGATCAAGACGACCAATTATACGTGCAGCGAACGGCATTTGAGTAGTTCCCCAAATCCCAAAAGGTACATTGGCAGGTATTTCCCTTGTCTTTTCACTTGCATATCTAAAAGAAGTTCTTTCTCCTGAAAACAGCTCGCATAGCATTTGAACTTCGCCCGAACCATTTTCTTCGTCATTTTTAAGCATTTTGTTCAAGACGTCATATAGCTCAGGAGAAAGTACCATTGCTTTATTCTCTTCAGATAGTACTTTCACCAATGCCGCCGAAGTGCACCGTTCGATGACAAAATTCCCAATGTCACAATTATCTCGAAGCAAAATAAGCGGGTCTACTGCACATTCTTTCATAGCAGGCGATTTGCCAGTATAGTAGGAGGACCGATAATCATTATGTACAAGTTACATGGAAAACGCTGACCTCCGTTCAATATCGACGAGTTCAGTCCGACAACAAATGACGAAGTACTAAGTAAGCAAGGTACAAAATATCCAATACACGAGCGCATTGACACAGCCTTCTTTCGGATAAAATTATACACGTTTTCAGGAAACAATTCTTCATAATCGTAAGGCATCAACATAAGACGACGATGCAAATCTACCATGCATGTATTTTCATGCTGTCTCGCTAATTTCGCTTGCTTCGAACACGCCATCTCAAACCCAAATAACTCATAGAGCTTCAATAAAGTGAACGAATAGACTATTTTCATAAGGGCGTTCTCTCTAAATATTCTTTTATGGGCATCTAAGTGACCCTTTCTCGCCTCGTTATGAACATTCCTTTCAATTGCAGACACATACAAATAAGGCGGAAAGGCTGATTACAATACACATAAAAGAATATTCAAATTGAACCCTTTGTGGTGTATGGACCTTTCAAAAGTCTTAACCACAGTTTTCCGTCTTAAGTACGCGTGATATTCAGCACGCCAAATTCCCCCGTTAACTAAATCAAACAACTTTCCTTCTCACGAGACTCTCAAATATGCTAATTCTATCAAAAACATAATAGTGCTTCGAAATTAAATGCTAACTATGCTCATGTATACCAGCAATATTATGCAAGTCGGCAAACATATTTTTATTAATTATTTCAAGCCATTCTTTACTAAAGAAGACGCAGCTAAATGACTTTTATGCACAATTCACTTCGTATAACCACAATATGTACCGAGTCAAAATCAAACGAAATATTGCGATTCAAGTTGGAACCACAATTAACACGGAAAACAAGACTACTCAATGCGTAGAACATAGCAAAACAAAACTAACAAGTAGCTACCAAAGGAAACTAAGCCGAAATCCTGAAAATCATTTAAGATACGACGAGTTGGTAGAAAACGTCTTATGTGACAAATTGTCAACGATCAACTGGCTAAAAGACATCGGATTATTGGCAAGCCAAGTATTTTGCCCTATACCTGTAACAAACCGACGCAGTGGACACCATGCGAAGACAGGTCGGATGGTTTTAAGTACGAGTGTCGTCAAACTGGCACAACCAAGCGTCACAGAGTAGAACGTAGTATTCGAGCTGGTAGCTGGTTCGAAAAGAGCAATTTACATGTAACGCTAGAAGAAATACTTAAGCTTACTTACTGGTGGTGTGCGGATCTCCGTGAAAATCAGATCAATGCTCAACTACAGCTCAGTGATAACACAATAGTGGACTGGTGTATGTTTTGTCGATAGGTTTGCGAAACGTGTATCGAGAGAGAAAGCAAGCAAATCGGAGGAGAAGGAATAAGAGTGCAAATAGATGAGTCCAAAGTCGGTAAACGCAAATATCACCGAGGACATTTCGTCGAAGGTCAATGGGTTTTTGGAGGCATAGAAGAAGAGTCCCACAAATGTTTTATTGTAGCCGTTGAAGACCGAACTGAAAAAACATTGCTTGCCTTAATACAAAAGTGGATAAAACCAAAAGTATAATTATTTCCGATTGTTGGAAAGGGTATATCAATCTAAGCAAACACGGCTATACCCATGAAACTGTCAACCATTCAAAAGAATTTGTCAATGACAAGGGAGATCACACAAACAAAATAGAAGGCCATTGGACACAACTGAAATCCAGTTTGCCCACTCATGGCAGAAGAAAACATCACTACACTTCATATTTTGCCGAATTTATGTGGAGATACGTTCACAAGGAACGAGATTTATTCTGGGTGTTTCTTGAAGATGTCAAAACTATTTATAATCCTCAAACAAGTCAATAAAACTTTTATAACGTGTACAATAATACAGTACTTGGGTGTTAATCATTTGTTCCCATACCTAAATACCTAATTTTTTTCTTTCGCTTTTCACATACATCTTTAACCGTGAAAGTGCGTAGGCTTGTAGGCTGTCCATAACTACTTTTCACTTATGCGGGGCATTCTATAGTTGTACCAAAGCCGGAATGATGCATTCATTGATAAACGCCGTATGAGCACGGAAGAGCCGCGACTTGAGTGTGAGCGGTGGGACTTCGTTAGAAACGCTTCCTGTGTTTGCTCCGTGTGCAATATGCGTTCAATATAAACAAGACTGGCTCTCTTCGTTCCCAGTTTCAGACAAGGTGATTTACAGGCTAGGCCAATGTTTTTAAGCTTTTCAAAGGCACAGTCGGCGACAGTAAATGAAATAGCAATATCTTGTGGCACAGCATTTCAGTGGGTGGATTTATGCAAATTTTAATACGCAAACACAACCTGGGCAAGTCTAAATTAAAATATGACCGCTCCTCCAAGTGTCCACTCAACTTAACCAATAGCAATACAGCTGTAACTGTGATGTAGAAAAGTGTCAAATATTTTTGAGCACAGGCCTGACAAAGAGGACCTTGAAAGTGTGTGGGAGGATTCCGCGTATTCTGTAGTTTCATTTGTAGCGATTTTATACGCGGAATACTTTCTCAGTAGTTTTTATACGTGATGCACTCCCCTCCATGTTTCCCCAGGGTGGGGTCACTGACTGGCATTAGATATTTTAAAAAAAAATAGCAGAAAATTGCCCCACCTCGGCCTCCTATGTCTCCTATAAACCCTGAAGTATTCCATTTTATTTCATGTATATTTCATGTGTACATGTGCATTCTCAACAGGCATACCCATTTTGATGTTATTGAAAGGTGAAATGTACTTCTCAGTTTATAATATAATAAACTGTTGACGTGCGCATCAAGTAACATGCTTGTAAAATGGTCTCATCAGCTTTTAATTTCTTAAGACTTTACATGTAATAGAGTTTAATTGAAGTGGTTTTGAAACTGATAAACATAACTTTGAGACGTCTAACAGAAAATTGCTGTCTTTTGCTACAGTAAGCTAATAGATCGTTTTCACTCACGTGATCGGTGGCCCCATTGGGGTGGTGAAACAATACGAAATATTTGAATACGAAACAGCTAATTCCCATACCGTACACCAATATGGCCACCATTTCATTGTTTTGGTACACCAATATGGCCGCCGTGACGTCAGATGAAAACGATCTATAGGACTCATATGTAATTACATAATAAGTTGAACAAAATAAACATATTCTGGGAAATTTAATTAACCTATTAATATACATCGTATTCATAAAGATGGCCACCAATTTATAATCTTTTAATAATTTAAATTAGCCTTCCTGACCTTGTTCCTGTTTAAATACACATAAAAAAATATAAATTTGAGTCATCTTTATGAATACAGTGTATTAATTTTAATAACATAAAATAAGACAAAGCACAATATACTGAAAGTAACTCGATCCAGGATAATCCTGAATATTAAAGAAATCAAATCCCAAACCCCCTACCACAACTCTCTGGGAAGAAAGCCCCACCTTAGAATTTTTATTTCATTTTTGATTTTCCTGACGAGGTGCTATGTAACATTGCTTTGCTGGAGCCAGAGGTGCAGCAAGCAGAGAAAACCCGGCGAGTTGTGTGTTATCTAGTTGCATGTGTGTTTAATAATTATAGTATTAATTTTGGAAGATTAAGCTCTGGCTGACTGTATTATTTGCCCATTATCTGGTTGTCAAAATAAAGTAAATTGTTTGTTGAGTGTGAATTTAAGACGTCTAATACGATTGCCAAATAGCGATAAGTTTGCTTGTTCTATGTATTGCTAATTAGGATGACAATTTTATTTCTCAAACTTATTAATAATTCATGAACCAAAAACAAAAGAAATTAATCAGTGCTTTGAGATTGGAGGAAAAGTACTAGTACTTTGAAATAATGCAAAATACATTTTCAAAGTCTTGGGACTTTGAAATAAGGCAAATTATATTACGTTTCAGAGGTATCTTCGGAGTTTTGAGTTTGAGAAGTCAGTTCAAATCTCGACGTCGGACTTTACCGGGATTACAAAGCCCTCGTGCATTAAAAAGCCTCGGACTTTGAAATCCCAGTAGAGGTTTTATCAGGTATAAAAGCCTCGTAGATAATCAAACACGCGTATTTCATTGGACAATTTGGCTAATGAATATAATGAGTTTTTGAAGTAATATTTAACTAACACGAGCAGGAGTGTTTTATCAGATTTCAGTTTTAGATCTGATAAAACAAGTGATGCGGGGTGTTTTGAATGGCTTCAAAAACGATTCGTTATTGGATGTTATGTTCATTAGTATTCTTTATATAAAATTGTATGTTCATTAGTATTCTTTATATAAAATTGTATGTTCATTAGTATTCTTTGTGACGTCAAGACGTTTTATCAGGTATAAAACCACGGTCATGGTACTGATTTCCCTTGTCTTTTCCTCGTGAATCATTAATGAGTTTTTGAAATACATAAAATTAGCCCTTATGAACTCGTTTTCATGTGTGAAATTCAAAAGAATCTTTACTTTAAAACGAGGTCATAAGGGCTAATTTATATCCACATAAAAGAATTCTAATTTGGCGGCCATTTTTGAATAAGGCCTATTAAAGCATAGCGGGAAAGATAACATAGGCTGGGACTGTTTTTTCATGTTTTTGGGATGTTTCATTATTTTTAGACACGACGTTTAGGATTATTGTCAAGGATAATCGATAAGCAAATTTTATCCTTATAGATTACCTAAACATTAAAAAGTTTCTGAAATCAGAAATGTTATGTTTACTATACGGCTGCTTCAGCGTCGTGTTATAAATGAACTACGTTTTATCCCGACTCAGATTGTATGCGCAGTCGAAACTCCGATTTCGTCTATTGCGTGGGAAGGTCTAACCATTCCCCAGTTATGCCCATGTCCCCCCGGGGGAGGGGAAGTGGGTGGGATTTCCGATGCCGGACAAGTGCATAAGGTTTGGAAGATCTTG
The DNA here is from genome assembly GCA_964035015.1 of Corallium rubrum. NCBI lineage: Eukaryota > Metazoa > Cnidaria > Anthozoa > Scleralcyonacea > Coralliidae > Corallium > Corallium rubrum. The sequence continues at coordinate 22,644 of CAXIUP010000296.1, read as the reverse complement.
GAAGGCGAAGTCATATAAACAAAAAAAGACGGAGTTTCTATCGCAAATTTTTAAATTTGATTGCTTTGCATGCAAATATTTCTAAATAGTTCCCGAAGTCAGGGTGATTATCGGTGAGTTTTTACCGAGCCGAGGTAAATTATAACAATAGTTTATAAACTGAGACGACTCATGTTTTGAGTTCTACGTTAATAAGATGAAGTGTACGCTATATACAATTCATCACAACTTACCAACTCTATCTTCCCAACCCAACCCCAATTAAAAACAAGCTAAAGAACCCAAACACATGGTGGTCCGTGACAGTAAGAAATGTCAGTTGCTTGACAAATATGGGTGCCATAATTTCTACTCTTTCTTTTGGTGGGTTCTACCACTGCCTGCATGACTTTAATAAGGCCGCGGGTTTAAGAATGTCATCAACTCGCTTGTTCATCTCCCTTTGTAGATACATGCACGATGGAGTTCGGTACGGTTGCTTGGACAATTATCGCCAGTGTTGATCGAGTGTTCGCCGTTCGGTCACACTCGGAGACTAGCTCGCTTTTCCTAACTCGTTCGGCTTTGTAACTTGTCTTGGTACTCAATAATTTACCAACATGGTTGACCTTATGTACCACAGGTGTATGTGTTTCTCCTGCACAACCAGATCCGCCCCACCCAGTTTCTTACAACTTTCCTTTTGCTGCATCAACATTACACAGGCTATACATCAGCATATACACGATGCTCATTATCCGCAGCCGAAGATCGGCCCCAATGATGCACTTTCCCTCATTTCTATTTTATAAATAGATATTAAGCTTGCAATCTTTAGTTTGTGCGTGAACAACAGCCGAACAATGAAAACTTTAATATCCAGTTACAAAGAAAAGTTAAACGGCTGTTTCAGGGTTGTTAATGGTTAGTTAATAAAGATTCTTCGTCGTTCATCGTCGCTTGCCCGTTTATTATGCTGTTAGGTTTGCGAAACCCGGCGTTTGTGTTTAACGATAAAAATCCTAATGCATGCTTGTGGTAAACCACCTGTATAGGTTCTTTCAAAGCACGACACGACAAGAGTTGGTATGTGGAAGAGATTTGTCTGAATTTGGAGCGCTTTCGTTGTTTTTTTTCTACGCTTTCGTTGTTTTTTTCTGACTGGATATTTTAGAAATTTTGTGATTTTATATAATTTAACTCATTCCTGTCCGAGTGCTTCCCCAGAGGTGAATAAAATAGTCTGGCGTTAGCCAGAATAAAATACAAAAGACCAATTCGGACAGGAAAGAGTTAGAGAGATAGTTTATAACTCATTCCTGTTCGAGGGCTTCCCCAGAGGTGAATAAAATCGTGTGGCGTTAGCCAGAATAAAATACTAAAGACAAATTCGGACAGGAAAAAGTTAATATTCACTGTCCAAGTCTGATGTAGTTTGTTGCCTAGTTATGGCTTTTTGGAAAATTATTTGCTGGGAAAACTAATAATTATTTAGGCCTATTCTAAGAAGAGTTTTAATATTATTTACGTTTATTATTAATCTTACTATATATATATTATTAATTATTCATTGCAACAATATTACAAGAACAGTAGCTACAGTGCTTTTTGTTTGTTTTTTTCTTTTAAAATTGTAAACTAGACATATATGTCGTGATATGGCTCTACTCGTAATCTATACGATTCTATTTTATAAACTTCTCATAAGTAACAAACCTGGTGATGAAGTTGTTGTATGAGTGCCCTGGCTCGACGTTTGAGGAATCGACGTTGTCGTTGCCGGTGTGGCTTCAATTGTAGTGTTTACTTGACTGCTGGCTGCTCCTAGAAGCGGAATTAAAAAACTAACCAGTAAACAGCGTTGTGCTTAAGACATGCACGTCATACGAAATTTAGCTTGATAAATGGTTGACAATGCGTTATACCAACATATTTGTGCGGTATAAAGTGTAATCCGACCGTAGGATTTTCGTCTTAAAGTTGATTTTTTTTCTTTTTTGTGTTGACTAGATGTCAAACTATATCGGAAAATGGGGTTCAAATTTTCGACCTCTCGATATACAGGGGGACGATGGGTCTGAGACATGGCTAATAGGAGTGAGTCGAAGACCTTACCTGACCCTGAGTGATCCTAGGCCAAATAGTGTTGTATGAAGTGTCATCAAAACAGCTTTCGTAGGATTTGCATGCTAAAGTTGAATTTTGTTTCTTTTTCCAGTTTTTTGAGTCAGACTAGACGACCACTGTCAAAAAATGCAGTTCAAATTTTCCGAGCTCTCAACCCTCCTGTATGTCAAGTGGTCAAAAATTTGAACCACATCATTTTCTAGTGATAGTTTAACATTTAGTCAACTAAAAAAAATCAACTTTAGCACGAAAATCCTACGAGAGCTGTTTTCATGACACTTCATACCACACTATATCTATACATACAGTATATAATAATTTAATCATACTTTTGGCTCAAATTTATATATACATGTAGTTGTTACTAATATTTAGGTTTTTCGCTCAAGAATACGTTTGCGAGGTAGACAAAATCTTTAATCGAAGCAACACAACAATAATAAAAGATCGAAATATAGTAAGGTTAGATATACTGCCGAAACAGAGAACGTAGGAGACTAACGTTTCGAGCGAAGGCCCTTCGTCAGAGAGAAACGTAAAGAGTGTAAACAAACAACGATCTTATATACGGAAGGTAATCATGTGACCAAAAATAAACCAATCAGATAAAAATGACAATAATAAACTGATAATGAGATGCGAAAAATTAGCTAATCAAATCAAAATAACATTAGAAATCGATAATGAGATGCGAAAGACATTTGCTATTCATACCGTCGATGAGCAAGAAGGAGGGGGTGTAAAAAGAATGAGCGAGAGTAAAAATAATTAAATATATAAAAAGTGAAAACGCCGTTTGTGTCCGTCCTTGCTGAACAGAAATAATGTCTTCAGAGGTGTTAAATAAAAGAAAAACGTTCGTTGAGTCCGTGAGGATGAATGGTACCAATTTTGAAAATGAGACGCTTTTCTAGTCTTTTCCGGCTGACATTACCGCCAGAAATGGGTGAGATGGCACAAACTTGCATGTCCGAAATACAATGGTTGGCACTATTAAAATGTCGGGCAACAGGCTTGTCAATATCATTGTTCCTCACAGAACGAAGATGTTCAGCAAACCTGTCAGATAAACATCTGCCAGTTTCACCGAAGTAAAGCATGCAACATTTATTGCAAGAAATACAGTAAATGATGTTGGAAGAGATGCAAGTAAAATTATGCTGAATAACAAAATTAGATTTAGGTTCCAAAATACATGTAGCGGAGTTAAGAAAGGAACACGTGTAACAACGGGTACGGGAGCAAGAAAAAGTACCTGCTGGTGCCAATAAATTTTTTCTAAGGGCACTATAATGCACTAAACCATCACGAATATTTTTATTACGCCGAAAAGTGATTAAAGGGTTGTCGGTGAAAATAGCTGACGTTTCAGGATCATTCTTCAGGATATGGAAATTGTGGCTAATGATATCCTTAACTTTGTAGTTGAAAGGATGAAATGTGAGAACTAATGGTATTTTAGTATCAGAAACTCTTTCTAAAGGTTGTTTTAAAGTGTCAGGACGAGGAATACTAGATGCTTTGTTAATAGCAGTGTCTAACAGGTGGGTGGGATAGCCACGCTGGACAAAAAAGGATCTCATTCCAAACATTTGGACTCAAAGTCTTTGTCATCACTGCATAGGCGGCGAAGTCGCAGAAATTGAGAATATGGAATGGATTGTTTAGTGTGTTTGGGATGAGAGGATGAAAATAAAAGGTAACTATGTGAATCGGTCGGCTTATAAGATACAGAAGTTTCACTGATTTCCCATGTGAATTTGAGTGCTGGGTGGAAATCGTTAACATAATTAATAAATCTCTCTAAATTCACACGCGAGCACGATGCTGTTCCTAAACAATCATCTATGTATCTCTTAAAGAGATCAGGAAAGGGTCCAGTGTATCGTTCAAAGATTTGTTTTTCAACATAACCAACAAATAAGTTTGCGTAGCTAGGGCCCATTTTGGTACCCATTGCTACTCCACTAATCTGTTGGTAATGTTCACCATCAAATGAAAAATTGTTGAGGGTGAGTACAAGTTCTGCCAAGCGAAGTAATGTAGTGGTGGATGGTTCCAAAAGGGTGCGTTGATTAAAGAAAAACTTCAAAGCTTCCAGACCATCACGGTGAGGAATGGCGGTGTAGAGAGACTTAACATCCATGGTGAAAATGAGTTTACTGGAACCGCTGAAATGTATTTGGTCGAAAATCTGTAGAGCATGTTTTGCATCTTTGATATAAGAAGGCAACTTCTTTACCAAAGGTGACATAACATTGTCTAAAAAGCTGGAAATGGGTTCAGTAGGACAGCTGCAAGCCGAGACGATCGGCCTGCCAGGATTGCTAGGTTTATGAGTTTTAGGTAAAAAATAGATAACTGGTGTTCTAGGAGTGGTGATAATCAGGTTGGAGGCAGAGGCAGGCAATTCACCGGCTTGAATAAGATTGTTAATGGTAGTTTTAACAGTTTTTTGGTGAGTACGGATGGAATCGAAACTTAACTTAATGTAAAAGGAGGCATCGCTGAGTTGACGAAGAGCTTCTTGTCGGTACAAGTCAGATCTCCAGACAACAACGGCACCACCTTTGTCCGCAGGTTTGATGACAGCGTCATTACGACTGCGCAATGATTGAAATGCTAGAAGTTCCTCTTTATTGAGGTTGGAAGCCCTTTTGGGCGTGAATGGTTTAATCTGTCAATTTCATGGCGGCACTGTCGAACAAAAAGATCAAGAGACGAAAATTAGCCTTCAGGTGGAGACCAAGAAGACTTTTTAGGGTTGATTTCCTCAAAGACATCCTTATTAAAGGTGGAGGACTGATTATCAAAATGCATTACCAGAAATTTGGGACAAGATGGTGGCGCGCGTGCGTATTAAGGCCATAATAATGGAGGTTCTCTAGAGTAAATAATAAGGAGAGCACATAATAATTCAAATTTTGCTTAAACGGTGACATATTTCTTCTTTTCCCGACTTCATTTGACTTCAGCATGGACTAAGGAAGAGTTATAACTGAAAAACGTTTGCTTACTTCGACGACGAAGTACTTCCCTAGCTCGTCTTATTTTTGCACTGAAAGCGCCACTATCCATAGCGTTAGCCATAGTAATCTTTGCAAACAGGTTCTAGAAATTGACCAAATTGACCAACAACGTTACGGGCGATGCGAAGTGCTCGACTCGCGTTGCATTCGGCATGAGTCAGTCTACTTCGAGAGCACATAAAGGTCGTCATTTGTCTCTAGCATAATACTTCCAAAAGCGTTTGAACTTGCTTGATTTCACAGTCCTTATCGTGCACGATTTAGGCGAATTCTAAAGAACTCATTGACCTGAATAATGAGAAACACTAGAATACAGTAGAATGACACTCATTAGAAATTCTAGAATACATAATTATATTATTAGGCGAATATAGCCGCTGCCCGAGAACGGCGGCACAAATGACCCAAATTTCTGGTAATGGGGCTTTTAGGCGTAAACGGCGGAAAAAAGCTTCAGTGTCTTCTTTGACTGAAAATAAATCAATGGGCCCGGAGTTGGGAACGAATTTGAGACCTTTCGCAAGAACAGATCTCTCTGGGTCGGACAAGAGTAAATCAGACGGAATGGTAAAAACTAGATTATCTTCGTTGACAGAACTAGTACAGTCAGGAGAAACAGAGCGAGGTCCTAATAATTTAGACAATTTGGACGCCTTAACGTCTTTAAGAAACGAATAAAGTTTAGAATTTAAAAAGCGAATTTTAGTGATAATATCGGTGACCAAAATTGGTGGACAAACCTGAGAAAGAAAAGTTTTACAATGCGAAATATTGTCATCAGTTTGCTGTATGTAGATGGACATCGATTGAATGGTCATACGCATCAAACGACGAGTGTGATTCGAACAAGCAGCCGAGATGGAGTCAGAGAAATGGCGATGAATGGTCGGTAAATTAAAATGCAAGAGGTTGAAGGAAGATTTAAAGCCGTAGGGAATGACCCTGCGGTATAAACAACGACTAATAAAAGTAATATGACTACAGAAACGAGTCTTAGATAAAATAAGATCAAATAAACGGAGAGCTGGTTTACTAATCGACGGTAAGAAGGGAAGCAACTGACTTACCATTTCATGACGGAGACTGTGAGATAACTTCTCGAGGTTATTTTTATTATATAAATAATAAAAGATAGGTTGAAAAGATGGGCTGACTATGAAAGTAAAGGTTCTAGACTTCTATCCTATAGTACTTGTACTCAGTCAAAGTTCTGCTGTTATCATGCAGTTTCGAGTAGTCCAGTCTGTTCTGCCTTTTTATATACAGCTTCTCAGCTTATGTGGCTATAGGACAAACTTAAAGTATTTATGAAATGAAAATTTGGCCATAACTTTTTTAGCTCTATTGAAAGTCTTTTTAAAATGACGAGGAATGGCGTTCACACTTTTGCGATATCTCTTTCCATTCTCGAGTTAATTTATTCACATTTTTTCTGATGTATAACAAATCAGAAAAATAGGTACGCATTGCGTACACGCGTCTACGTTTAGGACTACACATGTAAAAACGCGCAAGCTGTTACAGACCTGCAAACCAGATGTTACAGGCTGTTACGACAAGCTGTCACTGTCATGTGTTTGCAATGGCTGTCCCAGATTATTGACAAGTTACAACAGGTTGTTAGCAACTTGTAACAAGGTTGATGGCTCCAACAGCCTGTTTCCATTCTGCAACTAACAACTTAATAACAGGCTGATGTTAACAAGGTTGTAGCAGCTTCTTGAATGAACAGCATTTATTATTACAACCTGTTAACAGCCTTGCTATTAGCCTGTTGAGAATACATCCTTTTTACATGTGAGATTTTTACATGTGTACCAGTAAATCACATGCACCAGGAGAAAATCAGACACGATGAATAGGCCTTTTGGTTGTAATACTCAGACACTGACAGTGCAATTAAAATAACATTTATAGAGCACACAGTAGAAAATATAAGTTTTCTATCAGATAGGTCGATGTTTATATCAAAAAAACGATAATTTCATTGTTAGGTAAATGGAAAAACCTGGCGTGATTTTCTGATTTGTTATAATGATGTGTCCAACTAGTGACGTCATCAGGCCATTAGAAAAATGTGAATAACTCGAGAATGGAAAGAGATATCGAAAAAGTGTGAACGCTATTCTTTATCATTTTAATAGTTCTTTCAAATAGAGCTAAAAAAGTTAGGGTCAAAAAAGCAAAAACTCAATATAATTCTACTATGTATTTAGACCTTATTTCACTTTTATTCAGAGTTTTTTCTCTAGACCTGACCGTTTGGACGAAATCTTGACCGTAATATTGAAAGTTACAAGCATTGCAGTTCAGTAAACTTCATCCCGGTCTACCGGGATATTGCGTTTATACGCACGACAAACATTTGTCGATCCCGCCTGATCGGTTGCCGAGTTCAACCGAGATCCTGGTATCTGGGAGATCCAAGCGTGTTCTCGGGAAGTTCGGAAGTCGGGAAAAATGGCCACCCAGAACCCGAAAGCCTCCCAGACAATCCGCGTTTCGAAATGGCTGCCAATTACCCTCCAAACTAATTTAATTCAAAAACAAGCTTCTAAAATTCTGTAGATTCAAAATTTTTAAAAATTAACAAACATGATTTAAAAAAACAAACTATTCGTTCTACAGAATTTTTTTAAAATCGGCCGTACTTCAAGAAAAGATTTAATGAAAAAAAAATTGGGGGTCACCAAAGCTTTTTTCGAATTAAATTAGTTTGAAGGGTAATTGGCAGCCATCTTGAAACGTCATTGTTGTCATAGCATCATAGCAACAACTGTTGCTATTTATTTGGTAACAGTTTTTGATTATCAGACTGTTAAACTATGCATAACATTTAGTTTTATTCCTTTTCCGAATTGTTTATGCACGTGTTTTGGACTCTCAAACTTGTATTTTAACAATACAGACAATACAGACAAACACAAACCACCTCAACGCCGGCCTTTTTAAAGTCTTAAAACAACCTGTCAAGATTCCTCAAGATTATGATGGGTCCCAGTATTTGCGTGATTATTTAAAACATTTCGAAATATGTGCTGCTCTTAACGATTGGGACGCACAAAGATTGTGCTCCTTTTTCAGCTACCGCGGTCTTCAATTCAAGCTAGGAGACGCATAGAACTGTTCAGCTGCATGGAGATTGTCTTTATTACCCTAATAAGATAGATTAGTAGATAGGTTGAAGCTGCATGAGATTTGGTGGTTAAACAGCTCCAATTGCACCAAGCTCGATTGCAAAGTCGACGACAACAGCCCAAAGAATGTCTACAGAGACTACAGAGTGTATGCGTAGCAACTAATCGACATACGCTCAATGGTCGATTTAGTATACCTACTGTATATACCTTCCCTCTCATATCGAATAAAGTTCCGGGGTTCAACACTTTATCGACGCCCTTTATTGCAAAGAAGATCGTTTTCGTCTTCGTGTCAACAAACCCAAAACCTTGGGCGACGCATTATACATGACCTGTGAACCTCAAGCACTACACACCATTGACGACGCTTGAGGCGAGGGTAAACAGGTCGGCGCCGGCACATCATTGAGAACGAGAATTACCATGCATTCAAAGACGGTTCAAGCTATAGGCCAACGAGTCGTAAGCGAAACAACACCAGTTCCCAGATAATATAGTAGTGCAGGAAGATAAAGCTAGAGAATCCGCAACAGCAAGTGACACAGCAATTCAACAAGAAAGTCAACGTTCGTTGCAAAAGCTTGTCAGGCAAATTGGGTTGTCATACCTCAGTCTTTCTGGACTATTTACTAAACGCCGTAGCTCGAGTGCCGACACTGACAGAATGCTGGAGATGCGAAAGCCGGGATGGCCATTATCGTTGGGAATGCCCTCAGAACGCCTATAGAACTAAACCATCGTATGGAGACGAAGACGAAGACGTCCCAAGATGCCCGGGGCCCACATAAAGAAGCCAAAGCTTCGCAATATGACCCACCCAATACTACAAGACCAAACATGAGCGCCTGTCAACTGTGTGTTCCTGATTATATTGAGTCACATCGAGTAACATATAGTATAGATCCCGGAGCAGTAAAGCTGTTCTGTCGACCAAAGCGTACATAGAAATGTCAATGGGACAGCAATTTCTCTTCAGGCTTCGGGAAGGATATGCCTGCAAACATTTATGGGAATGGGTGGCACTGAAGTAGAGACCCACGAATATGGAAAGAAATTACTGTACCTCGGTTCCCAAGAAGTGCTCCCAAAAGTTTTGGTTGCTGATATTGAAGATCCAGGTTTCTTGCATGGATTTCCTAACTGCTACAAATGCATGTTTCTATATCGACATTACTGGACGATTTGCTCTTGTATATAGCGAAGTAATGATTTCCGTCTGCGCAGAGAAATTTTTGAATAAACGAACAAAATATTGAAGCCCACGTTCTAACTTATTTCTCACTCAAATGCGAAAATTCTAATCTTTCTGAGAACGTAGTTCTGGCGTTATAAAGATTTGTTCAAGTTCTAAAAGCCTCCAAGCTAATTTATTATTATATGTGATAAATCATCATAGTTAGACACTTGTGTGCCGTTATACACTATGTCATAGATTTATGCCTAGGAGGTAGCATGTTTTGGTACACATATTGCGATATTGACCATTCAGTTATATATACCTGTTGCGCCGTTGCAGAAGTACAAAAGTGTTACAACCAATTCCGAAGTAAGAACCAACAGGTAACCTCGCTTCATTGTTAAAGATGAGTGTCTTTCTTTGGCAAAATTCGTTGCTTATCGCTGGAGAAACATTACTCGTAAACCAACATCTTCTAAGCTGTATACGGAACAAGGAAGTAAAGTGCACGTCTGGACCAACGGGATTATAAGTCAATCGTAAACACAATAGCTTTAATGCATGGGTGCAGGTAATAATGAAAGTAGATCATTCTTAACTGCAACAATATAGTTATCTTTGAGTTCTAAAGAAGTTTCTCATTTTTACATCGGATTTCTTAAATTAGGAACCCCATAGCAATCTTTTGATATCGACGCCAAATAGTTATATAAACTGTACTGTTCAAATACATACAAGCCAAGGTAAATAATCGAAATTCGAAAGTGTTATTAATTTGAGTGCCTGCATGCTGTGCATTGAGAATACTTAAAATATTTTGGGACAAACACGCTGGATAATTTATACAAGCCTTTCTATTGGCTAAAGCTAAAACTAAATAGAAAACAATAACTTTTAATCTCGCAGAAGTGTTAAAAGAACGTATAGATTCTATTATACATTTAATTAATACATATATAGGTGACTTGTATCTTTCTGAAACCAGTTTTATATGAACTCTGGTAAAATAATGAACGAATTATTGTTAAATAAAGCATGCGTATCATGATTTACATATGGAAATTGCAAACTCCATGGTTCAGATTTAAAACATGATCAGCACTGACAAAAACAATTCTGCAAGACAGCATAGCGTCTATTATGTGGCTTTAGACTATAACCGCGGGCGAAACTGTACGGCCCAGAACAACGATATTCGATTGTTTTCTTCGTTCTCTTGTCCTTGACTTGGCTTGTGCTTTAACAGCATTTGTATACCGTGATTTTATCTGATTATATGTCAACCTCTTTGTTTTCCTGTTTGCTCTTAGTTAATATTGAGTTATGGTAATTTTACTCTTCAAGTAAAATTTGGGGTTAAAATTTATAGCTTGTAAATAGACCTTCACAGGTGCGAAAAATTAGTTATCGCATTACAGATGTAACAGTTATCAAAAAGAAAACCATTATTGGCACCTAAACTTGCCGTATGGCCACAACATGCATCAAATATAAATACAGATTAGCATGCGCAGCTACGAGATTACTAGCTGTCAGTTGTCAAGAAATTGACTGACGTGCGAAACTGAAAGGAAGCAGGAGAGCAAAGATTCCTTTGAAGTTTGGGGAGCACGTGCTCCCTGTGTTTCCCGGTTTCTACGCCCCAGCTTGGAATAGTATTGGGAAAGTGATATACACTATAGAACATCTGCCACCGTTATATACACATGCTGTTGTCATTAGATGTATTTAATGTAGGCTATGTTGAAGTTGAACTATAACTTTACTGGCATAATAATAATAATGACATCAATCCTTTGAAAGTTTACATGGTGATAAAGATAATTTGTGGTGAAACTTCCTTTTTTATTTATTGCTGAGCTTTCGACCTGTTGACTCAGACCTGCTCTGATGAAGGTGTAACGCAGGTCTGACGCAGGTCAAAAGCTCTGCAATAAATAATAAACGTGGTATTACCACAAATTCTCGCTTGCATATTATTAACAATGACATCATTTCTTTAATCACAGAATAAGTGTAACCGACGATTACTAGATTAATTTCGATTATCTATATAATAATATAAAATTAATTTTTCGTTCGTTCGTTCGTTCGTTCGTTCGTTCGTTCGTTCGTTCGTTCGTTCGTTCGTTCGTTCGTTCGTTCGTTCGTTCGTTCGTTCGTTCGTTCGTTCGTTCGTTCGTTCGTTCGTTCGTTCGTTCGTTCGTTCCCTATGGTTGGCCAAATGGTTGAACCCTGAGAGCTTAGTCCACAGACGTAACTCGGCCCGGCGAGTAACGTATAGGCTATATAACAGTTTGCCACAATTGTTCGTTTGTCCGTTTGTTTCGGAGCGTGAATAGCCGCACGACTAGCTGGACAACAGAAATAAGCTGTCGATGTAATTAAAGGCTCTTTTCCTGCAGTCATCGCAAAAACCAGCTCGCATCTCTTGTATCTCATTAAAAATAACTCACAACGAGAAAACAAGCACTGCGAGTTGTTTTTAATTAGATGCAAACACTCGCAGCGAGCTGCTAGCTGGTTTTTGCGATGACTGGAAAAGAGCTTTCAACATGAAATTCCACACCTGCTCTGCTAGGTCGTACTGCATTCTGTTTGATTTCCATTTCCCTGGTAATATTTACGACATGGAAATTCGTATCGCAGTTTAAACTCGATTCCCAACAAAAGAATTTCTGACCGATACGTCTACATGTTTTAGAATGAGAAGAAACTTTGACATTTACGAGCGCATGTTTGATACGATTGATTGACCTTCCTAATTATGATCAACTTTCTTTATAGAAACAAAAATAAGCTGAGTTAAAGCACGAAACCTTACTGTTTCAGCCTGTTTGCCAAAATGCTCTAGACCGTTAGACCAGGAAAAGTCCACATGCACAAGTAATTTGGACAGAGGAGTATCGTACGTCAGAGCTTAGTTCCAAGAATTGAGCTGTTGAAACACGGTGAACATGCATGAAAGCGGCTAAAACGACATGCAATTTTGTTGAGGATGGCCTGAAAGTGCACAGATCTTTTATAATCCCCGAGCCGGGCGACCGGCCGAAGGCCCGGAGTCCGGTGAGGGTGCTAATCTCGACACGCGTGGAGTCCACTTACATGCGAAATTACACGCGAGTGGGAAAGAAATTCTGCGAGATGTTTGTATGTATGTATGTATGTATGTATGTATGTATGTATGTATGTATATATCCATCAAATCGCCAACTTTCGCGGCTCAAGCGAAACAAAATCTTTGTCAGAAAAATTGGTTTACAAATGACCGAAAAACGAAAGCCAAGAAGAGATGTTGCAGTGGGATGAACCAAACAATATTAAACACGACTAGAAATCATTGAAAAAGCATGAAAAATTGCGATAAAGATCGGAAAAGATGCCGCCAAATGTGACTGAAAAAAACAAAAAGATGTTTCTTCGTGTGTCTGTTCAAAGCCAGCAAAAGACTTATGCACTGGTATATCTTGGCTCGAGAGAGAACAGTGAATTGAAAGGAACATCATCACAAACAGCTTTTCACATTTTGAAGAGAATTGATTGCTTTTTGCTAAGAACCGAACGAAAAAAACACGGAAACCAAACGCCGTAGCCCGTATGGCAGTGTTTGCAGCATCTGAGAAGAGCCAAAAGAAAATTTAACGGTAAGCAGTGATTCGTATTTAACTTACCAGCCGTTTCTTTAGCTGATTAGAGTCGGTATATATCCGAAACCTTTTCAGTATTAATTAAACTCAGTTAAAACAGCAAAAATCTTGTCAAATAATATACATTTTCCCAGGCGTTTTTTTCCATGGTTCGAGTAAAACTTTGCATTAAGTTATAGTTCTTCCCTGGTTAGTTTTTCCTCTCTTATACCTATAGTTTTCAGGCTGTTACCCACGTTTTTTTCTGTTCTGATGTTTTTCTTTGAGGTTCAACATTATATTTGGAACATTGGGAATCATATTATTAAAACAGTTTAATAGGCACCTTGATATAAGCGTCTGTAATTATTGTTTGTTTTTGCTATCAGTTTCTGGTGCTATTAAGTTAGGTCGTGACACAAGTTTTTCCTCAGCCACTGCTTTATTATTTTGGAATAAAACATTGCTTTGGAAATTGGTCAATAATAGAAAAACTACATTCATAAAAGTGATAAAACAGGATGTAAAGGAGGCCAGGAGGGCAAGGGTGTTTATATTTGTATACAAAAACAGATCAGGTGCTTATTTTAATCGGGGTGGGTGGGTGGGGTGTCATGTATATTTAATGTGTTAAAAGCGGGCGAGGGGGTTGCGTTTATGTATTTCTGAGTTTATTAATACTTATACAGAAACGCTGCTATTGGCTGAATCAGTGCTCATTATGTCAAGAATACAATGTGCTCAGCAAGCGTGAAAGTGCACAAACGTGGACAATTAACATAGAACGCGCCGTAAAATCGGGCGCCAGGCGCCTCGTCATGTTATTCGACAGACTCAGTTTCACTTATTGTGGTAATGTGGTTCACTTATAGCATGACCGGTTGTGAACTACTTCTATTGTTAGTTATAGTTTATTATATAGGATAGAACAGAACAGATATAGAATAGATATAGAATAGATATAGAATAGATAAAAAAAAATAGTATAAGTATCCGTTTATTAAAAGAAGCCCTGCCAGCAATATCCACAAGTCTGGCAGACATATACTGAACACCAGTTATAGCAAGTGGTATATTTTGCCGGCATGATGATTTTAAAAAACAAAAGTTAATCCACTTTATAAAAATAGGCACGCTCAGGCGTGCATGTATCTACTGCGTTTAATCATAGTTAGTGGAGGGGGATGGTTTGGAAACTCGGCAAAGTCATCATTCCATGCTTTTATTCAATTTGGCTAAGTTCACGGTCACTGAACGTATTGTATATTTTCTGTATAATGAAGCAGTCACCCAATACCTCGTAACGGGTTGTAAGTCCTTTGTTCGTTGTGTAGTCCTTCGTCGTCACGTGTCCATAGAATTTCTTTTTTTCAACCAATTGCCTTCCTCCAACATGAACTATTGTGTTCATCAACATAACCATTGTATAATCTAGAAAGACAATGGAGCTTCCAAACCATCCCCCTCCACTAAGTTTGGTTTAATGCCTATAGCTACTACAGTAAAAACAATAATGATGTAATTATGTACTTGTAACAACCTTGTATTCATAGCTGACAAGACTTTTGTCAAGATTGCCTATGCTGGTCAGGCTGTGTTATAACTTTAAAAAAATAACTCAGAGTAAAGTCATCAAAGCACAGGAGGCCGCATGAGCACTAACAAATCTACTCATATCTGACATGAGTCCCAAGCCCAGATATACTGTAGGCGGTCACCCATTCAAATACGAACTTAATTTAATCGGGTTTTACTCTGGTCCGCAGTGGTGAGAAGCGGTGGGCTAATCAGCCGGAGTGCTGAAACCATGGTATTAAAAGCTATATATAGTAATAAAGTATGGTAGCAAAGCTTAGTAGGCCAAATTAATTGTTATTAACATCAATAACAACCCATAAAATTTGACTAATACAGTATTTAAATAACTTTGTTACAACAATTTGTCAAATGATGCATTCCAGTTAGTATGTAAAAGAAATCGCTTGAGATATGATATATAAGAAGCATCTCGAGTACGACTGCTGTAAAGTTTAATAGTGAATGAAGATGTCCAGCAATGTCATCAA
>CAXIUP010000296.1:0-5000 GCA_964035015.1 Corallium rubrum | reverse complement strand
ATAAGAAAGATAAGAAAGATAAGAAAGATAAGAAAGATAAGAAAGATAAGAAAGATAAGAAAGATAAGAAAGATAAGAAAGATAAGAAAGATAAGAAAGATAAGAAAGATAAGAAAGATAAGAAAGATAAGAAAGATAAGAAAGATAAGAAAGATAAGAAAGATAAGAAAGATAAGAAAGATAGAAAGATAGAAAGATAGAAAGATAGAAAGATAGAAAGATAGAAAGATAGAAAGATAGAAAGATAGAAAGAAAGAAAGAAAGATAGAAAGATAAGAAAGATAAGAAAGATAAGAAAGATAAGAAAGATAAGAAAGATAAGAAAGATAAGAAAGATAAGAAAGATAAGAAAGATAAGAAAGATAAGAAAGATAAGAAAGATAAGAAAGATAAGAAAGATAAGAAAGATAAGAAAGATAAGAAAGATAAGAAAGATAAGAAAGATAAGAAAGATAAGAAAGATAAGAAAGATAAGAAAGATAAGAAAGATAAGAAAGATAAGAAAGATAAGAAAGATAAGAAAGATAAGAAAGATAAGAAAGATAAGAAAGATAAGAAAGATAAGAAAGATAAGAAAGATAAGAAAGATAAGAAAGATAAGAAAGATAAGAAAGATAAGAAAGATAAGAAAGATAAGAAAGATAAGAAAGATAAGAAAGATAAGAAAGATAAGAAAGATAAGAAAGATAAGAAAGATAAGAAAGATAAGAAAGATAAGAAAGATAAGAAAGATAAGAAAGATAAGAAAGATAAGAAAGATAAGAAAGATAAGAAAGATAAGAAAGATAAGAAAGATAAGAAAAGAAAGATAAGAAAGATAAGAAAGATAAGAAAGAAAGATAAGAAAGATAAGAAAGATAAGAAAGATAAGAAAGATAAGAAAGATAAGAAAGATAAGAAAGATAAGAAAGATAAGAAAGATAAGAAAGATAAGAAAGATAAGAAAGATAAGAAAGATAAGAAAGATAAAGAAAGATAAGAAAGATAAGAAAGATAAGAAAGATAAGAAAGATAAGAAAGATAAGAAAGATAAGAAAGATAAGAAAGATAAGAAAGATAAGAAAGATAAGAAAGATAAGAAAGATAAGAAAGATAAGAAAGATAAGAAAGATAAGAAAGATAAGAAAGATAAGAAAGATAAGAAAGATAAGAAAGATAAGAAAGATAAGAAAGATAAGAAAGATAAGAAAGATAAGAAAGATAAGAAAGATAAGAAAGAAAGATAAGAAAGATAAGAAAGATAAGAAAGATAAGAAAGATAAGAAAGATAAGAAAGATAAGAAAGATAAGAAAGATAAGAAAGATAAGAAAGATAAGAAAGATAAGAAAGATAAGAAAGATAAGAAAGATAAGAAAGATAAGAAAGATAAGAAAGATAAGAAAGATAAGAAAGATAAGAAAGATAAGAAAGAAAGATAAGAAAGATAAGAAAGATAAGAAAGATAAGAAAGATAAGAAAGATAAGAAAGATAAGAAAGATAAGAAAGATAAGAAAGATAAGAAAGATAAGAAAGATAAGAAAGATAAGAAAGATAAGAAAGATAAGAAAGATAAGAAAGATAAGAAAGATAAGAAAGATAAGAAAGATAAGAAAGATAAGAAAGATAAGAAAGATAAGAAAGATAAGAAAGATAAGAAAGATAAGAAAGATAAGAAAGATAAGAAAGATAAGAAAGATAAGAAAGATAAGAAAGATAAGAAAGATAAGAAAGATAAGAAAGATAAGAAAGATAAGAAAGATAAGAAAGATAAGAAAGATAAGAAAGATAAGAAAGATAAGAAAGATAAGAAAGATAAGAAAGATAAGAAAGATAAGAAAGATAAGAAAGATAAGAAAGATAAGAAAGATAAGAAAGATAAGAAAGATAAGAAAGATAAGAAAGATAAGAAAGATAAGAAAGATAAGAAAGATAAGAAAGATAAGAAAGATAAGAAAGATAGAAAGATAGAAAGATAGAAAGATAGAAAGATAGAAAGATAGATAGATAGATAGATAGATAGATAGATAGATAGATAGATAGATAGATAGATAGATAGATAGATAGATAGATAGATAGATAGATAGATAGATAGATAGATAGATAGATAGATAGATAGATAGATAGATTTCACACCTCATCTTATTATGTTCATCTTTCATCACATTCTTCACACATTTCTGTTTTGTACTTGTCACCTGGTAAGCATTTCATTGATCTATTATATAATTTTAAATTTTAAATTGTTTAATCTCCTTTTGATCATTTATAGTTTAGATTTTTAAATTGTTTTAATCTCCTTTTTACCGATATAAGTATATTCAGTGCAATCTTTAAGTCATTCTGAATATGTTATTAGTTAAGTAACGAAACGTCAATAAATATATTTTTTTAAATGGTTTCCTCTCGTTATGGTATTGCATTTTAAAATTTGAGCTGGGCTCTTATATTCATTTTGCGATTAAATGGAAACTTTATTTAAAGAGGGTGACACTTAATAGTACAAAGTACTAACAAACTTGTGGCCCTCAAAAGAAAATGACGAAAAGTACAAGAATGCATGTATAACTATATACAGTATCTATACATCTGAATATGTACAATTAAAGGTATAAAGTATTATCAATATCTATAATACATGCATGAAGTATATACATTACGTAAATTTAAAATCAACAAGACGCCCTCTAGGCGTTAACTCGGGCTACTTAATAGTGGGCACTGGGCAGTGGTACAGGCTGGTATGGGAAGATTATGCTATGCAAATAATCCAATACACCATGATTCTAACCTGTGTGCTAACAAATGCTATTAGGGTAGGTATTAAGGTGGGAATTCTGCGCATACGAAAAATTTATCAATTATTTCCTGTAAACATGCAATTATTAACCCTTTACCAGGCAAGATTACTTGACAAATTGAATCATATGCCATTAGCCAGAGTAAAAGTAAGAAGTTGCTAAATGGAAACCATGCCAAGAACAAAACTAATATTAGTAGAAGTGTACAATGAAATGGTGGCCATACTGGTGTACCAAAACAATGAAATGGTGGCCGTATTGGTGTACCAAAACACTAAATGGTGGCGATACTGATGTACATGCCAAAACAATAAAATGGTAGCCATACTGGTGTGCCAAAACATTGAAATGGTGGCCATGCTGGTGTACACCAAAACATTGAAATGGTAGCCATAGAACCAAAACAATGAAATGGTGGCCATACTGGTGTACCAAAACATTGAAATGGTGGCCATACTGGTGTACCAAAACAAAGAAGTAGTGGCCAATCGGCCATACTGGTGTACCAAAACAATGAAATGGTGGCCATACTGGTGTGCCAAAACATTGAAATGGTAGCCATACTGGTAAGCTAAAACAATGAAATGGCGGCCATACTTGTGTACCAAAACATTGAAATGGCGGCCATACTGGTGTACCAAAACATTGAAATGGTCTGAGCCATATTGGTGTACCCAAACAATAATACACACTTGATGAAAGTACAGCAATGTATAAACTGTTTAACATCGACTTTTAGTGCATTCACAGACACAAGTCAGTTCAGCTAAATGACAACTTCGATGAAGATGTAAAACACAGCACGTTTACCTTTCACTTGCAAGTTGGCTTTATCAACTTTCTTTGTTCTTTGATTTACAGCACTTGAGCAACATTTTTCAGTACCATTTAATTAATAACACAAGTAAATTGATCGAGAATTTTCGTAAAAGTTTGATCGAGTATACAACACATTTTCAGCGTACGGTTATCGAGATCGCGGACCAACCCAAGTCTACTATAGTATAAAAGCATTGCGAGCGTGTTTATCATGATTTTTTGAATAAGATGCAGGTAATTGGACAAACACTGGGGTTATATAATGTAGATGAATATAAATTTGCATAGTATGCGGTATATGGCCTTAGGCCAAAAAGCGCATCTCTGTGTTTGTTGTTAGCTTGCGGAGGCAACGACGGTTGAAGGCGCAGTGTAGATTTGATACAGGACTGGAGTATGTTAAATACAATATAAGAAAGGAGTAAAGATACGTAAAGTAATATTCAGTATATTTAGTGCAAAGAAATACGAATCTTCTCTTATTCGTGCTAAACTACAAGATGACAATTATATAATAAACAATACTCAATAACTACAACACAGAATACAGTACATCAACTGAGACAAAGTTGACTCAAATTGTTCTATCCTACACCCATCCCCATAACTTCTATCTACAGGGATCCTGGGTCACCCCACCTCATTTTCTTCTTCGGTCTCAGCTTGCTTGAGGTCTTCGACACTGCATAGAAACAGATTCATCTTTGAATATGGTTTACCCAAGTCTTCTTTGTATGTTCTTAAGGAAAAACTTGCGTTTGATCCGGGTAGTTTTTCAACTACTGTATCATCTGGATACAATAAAACATATTCGATCTTGTCATGAAATGAGCGGAAATGTTTCATGTGTTTGTTCACTGCTTCTTTCAAAAGTCCGTGTGCGTCTATAGCAGGTGTGACAGCTATGGGCAGTGTTCTTCCTTTTAAGACTTTTAAAATTCGGGCCGTCTTCGTTGGAAAACTTTATACCAATTTGAATCTTTACTTTGACATCTTTGTCGCTCAAATTGCTTTTGGTAAATTTTGTCTTTTTAGACGAAGTTGGTGTTGGCGTCGATGTACGGCTAGATTCTTTCCGCTTGCGAAAATCTTCGTATTTCATCGGTGCATGGGTTTTGTACTTTCACTTCGATTTTTACAGGTCCAGAACCGCTGGCTTCTGAAGATTGTGATGCTGTTATAGAAATACACAAACCAAAAACATATGGTTTGAAAAATAATATAATATAGTATATATGCGTACGAAACATGTATATAAGGGCGTGCCAAGTGTGATAGTTATATGGTCCACTATATTTAATTACTTAAAAGCTCATTCTCATAATCTTGGACAGCTACAATCCTGGACAAAATTGTTGGGACACTTTGCTGATTTTGACGATTCTCGCATAGTGTCCCAAGC
>CAXIUP010000295.1:0-59298 GCA_964035015.1 Corallium rubrum | reverse complement strand
AGTTACCGAACCCGAGGTAACTATACGTCAGTTATTTACCGAGTTATTTGCCTAAAAAACCTGAGATACTGAGTTCGTTATCACAGAGGTTGACTAAGAAAACTGAGATACTGAATTCGTTATCACAGAGGTTGTCTAAAAACACTTCAGCCGCGATGATAAATCCTTTATCACATTCGTGACCATTGATTAAAGCTTATTTTCCCAACCACGCATAAATCAAGTTAGTTAATTGCCCCGGGCTAATATATAGGCAATTAACTGGTGGAGTGGGCAATCTCGGGTGGAGTGTGCAATCTCGGGTGGAGTGGGCAATCTTGGGTAGAGTGGGCAAGGGGGGTGTCACATTGGCCACAGACTGCATGGAGTGCCTGCAGAGTAGGCTAAATGTTTTTGTCCTATTAATTGAGGCAGCAATTCACTTACGATAGTAATTTCTAGTTATAAATAAACAACCGCGGTACATCAAAGAAAACCAAGGTGATCATGAACTAAAATGACAGAGTAACATCTTTTCCAGTTTTTCCTTTCCTTGCTTCGTTTTTGAGATATTTCAGTTTGTTTGATATGCAAATTAAACGTCTTGACGTCACATGCGCATAATGAGTTATCGGAGAAGGTTAGATATCTTTGCTATTATCCAACCAAATTAAGTCGAAGGAAGCATGTGGGTGTTTCTCTTATGCAACACCAAACAGGTAGATTTTCAGGTGATTATATTTGATAATAGCAAAGATAACCTTTTCCGATAACTCATTATGTACATGTGATGTTAAAATGTTTAATTTGTATATCAAGTAACATGAAATATCTCAAGAATAATGCAAGGAAACGAAAAACTTCAGAAATGTTACTCTGTCATTTTAAATGTTCTTTGAAAAGACTTTACTTAATTTTCGTTTCATAGATACTTTTTAAGAAATTCGGCACGAAACGGCGCAATCCGATATATGATGTACCACTTTCAAGATCTGAGCGCCATGTTGGCAGTTGGCACAGAAATTGTGCCAGAGTATTGTGTGTTAACAAAGACCTCAGTATTCCGTATATTATCGTGCCAGTATATTTCATGTGAAATCACCTATTCGACGACGCTATCACTTTTTTATCCTATATTTTCTTGCTACCATGTAAAATATTTTATCCTTAAACTGCTTATCTCACCTGTTGGCATTTTACATATTCGTAATCATTGGGTTTTCCTGAGCAACATTGCAATAATTATATCTTGACGTTCCATAATTTCATCTTCATGGACTTTTTCACTGTCAATGGTGATAACTACTTACAGGGATTGCCATCGAAATGAAATGAGCTTTTAGAAAATAATTTTTATAATAATATCATGATCACCTCGGTTTTCATTGTTCTCAAAGGGAATGTAAATTCCGTATTTTCCTCATTACCCATGCATACGCCTTTGTCTTCTAAATTTCCCCGGGAAATTTAGTAGAAAACAAAAGATTTCTTTGTCTACTAATTTTCCCTCATCAAGCATGCAGGGGAAAATTAGTAGACAAAGAAATCCTTTGTCTTTTACTAAATTTCCCGCTTGCATATCTATTATGCAAACAGGCGGTCCTAGAACACTCACAACATTTTTATTAACAGACATCTATTCTACAAACACAAACCATGTCCCAAAGGTATAATTACTTCAATCAATAGTAAAACTCGTAAACAACTTCACTGAACCATACAAAAACAAACACCTTAACTTATCTCAGCATACTTCTCTGAGTTTTCCTCGGCGATCATAATATTACAAACTGATAACATGACTTGTCGGGAAATTAGCGATTAAATTGCCCTTCGCCTCGGGAAGATTTGTAAATTGTCCCTCGGCGGCGGGCAATTTAATCGCTAATTTCCCTCAAGTCATGTTATTACTTATAATAAAATTACACGTCTTTCTCGTTTATTCTCGTAGGCAGTAACGAAGAGGATTAAGTGCGAAATAGATGCGTGTTGTTGTAAACACTGTTTTTTTCCTAAAGCTAATTCCTTTTTGGACATGATCTCCGATAAGTAGTTACAAACTTTGACAGTGAAAAAGTCCATGAAGATGAAGTTTTGCAAGGTCAAGGTATATCGCAAATTTTGCTCAACGGAACCCAAACATTACGAATATGTGAAATCCGCACAGGTGAGATAGGCATGTACACTTTAAATAGTGTAATAAAAGTAGCGTGCTGCGAAGGCAGTGTAGAAACAACAATCGAAATATAGTAAGGTTAGATATACTGCCGAAACAGAGAACGTAGGAGTCTAACGTTTCGAGCGAAGGCCCTTCGTCAGTGAATAGCAAATGCCTTTCGCATCTCATTATCGATTTGTTATTGTTATTTTGATTTAATTGGCTAATTTTTCGCATCTCATCAATTTGTTATTGTCATTTTTATCTGATTGGCTTATTTTTGGTCACATGATTACCTTTCGTATATAAGCTAGTTGTTTGTTTACACTCTTTACGTTTCTCTCTGACGAAGGGCCTTCCCTCGAAACGTTAGACTCCAACGTTCTCTGTTTCGGCAGTATATCTAACCTTACTATATTTCGATTGTTGTTACACTTTAAATAATTTGTTTGAATAATCCATATTACTGTACATATACTTACGCTTCGGTTTTAATTTGATGTCGATAGGTTTTGCATCAGTTAAATTGTGACTCCTAACAGTGCAGTTATAAGTTCCAGTGTCTTCTTTGCTGATATTTTTGAGAATCAAGTTCTTCTTCAATAATCCAGTTCCATTGATCATCGTTCCATTTTTCAACCATGATACTGTAGCAGGAGGATTGCCTCCCGTAGCGTTACATGAACATGTAATATCTTCACCTTCTTTAAGAATGAGAGAAGATGGAGAACATTTTATGACAGCAGTAGGTTGCTCTGAAAAATAATTAAAACAACATCATAAGTAACGAAAAAAGTTGAGACTGCCTACATAACATTCTTACATGACATTCTTTCTTCATGACAGGAAGGGACAGAAAAGTTACTTTGTGTTCAAAACATTTTATAACATAGCTTTGATATAGCAACGTTTTTGATTGGCTGTCGTGCGTGCTCCATAGCTCGATGGAGCACGGCAAAAAAGCGCGGGAAAAAAATTCAAAACAAAACTGAGTTCTAAATTGACATTTTATGGCTATTTTTATTATCAAAATACCGAAACATTTAATTTTATTGAGTAATAAAGAACAACGACCCAGAAGACATAAACTGGGCCTGGGTAACCGAGTTTAAAATGTCCTTTTGGTTGGATTTTAGTGAACAAAAAAGACTTGGCTACGGAAGTAGAAAAACACAACCAAAATGATTCGCCGGCTTTAAAGGATTTAATGCTATGTTATAAAAGAAATGGCTGTGCTCCATCGAGTTATTAATGCACTTGGGAAATTTGAAGAGCACTCAAAAATCTACGATTAATTCGTGCTAAAACGATTTTTTCGTGCTCTCCCAATTTCCAGCGTGTATCCATAACTGATCGATGGAGCACACTAAACCATGAGCCATTTCTTAAATAGTTCCGACCGAGAACTCACAAGACAAAGAAAATTTCTTTTCCGGAGTGGAAACCAGCCTTAAAAAATCGACGTGTATTCTGCAATCGCTTCATGTAATACTCGATGAGCATTTATCTTGGAAATCTCATATTTCGCACATAATTGCAAGTAAAATTTCTAAATCAATAGGAATTATATATATATCAAGTTTTTGGCTTTGTAAATCCGCCCTGCGGATGTTGTGTTACTGTCTGGGGCTCAACATATTCCTTTAATCTCAAACGATTCATTTTGTTACAAATTGCGTGCAGTGCGGTGTATCAATGAATAAGACAGCATATTATGTACATACTGACCCGATATTTAAGAAATTAATAATGTTGAAAATTAATATTTTTTGCTAAATTTAGGCAAATTTATGTATTCTTACCATAATGGTTTACTTCCCAATAGTTTTGATGATATTTTTGTTCGAGTCAATCAGGCACACCATTATAACACACGAATTAATTAAGTGTTAAATTATTTCATACTCCTTTTTTTCGCAACTAAAATTAGACAGTTTTTGGTGGGCTTTCAGCTGAAATATGTTGAGCTCAGATATTCGTGAGGTCTATTCCCTTTTCTCATTTCAAACAAAGTTAAAACAAGATCTATTCTAAATTTTTTTATTCTTTGACTTTATTTTTGATTGATCAAATGACTTTTCGTAACTTTTTTGGCGGTTTTTATTTATATATTGTTACCGTTTCTTTATTTTCTGATACCATTCCGTGTAATACCGGTATTTACTATTCTATATATTACCCCTGTGATGATGTAGCCCATTATTTTATAAGTTTTTGCCTCCTTTTGAGCTTCCTCGCCACTTCTCATGCAAAATATTTATGTACTTATTAGTACTATTTATTGATCTTTGTGACAATTAAAAAATACTTTTAAAAAAAGAAACTGACAATCGATGACGATAAAGACCGGTAAACTAGAAAACAATGTTAAGCGCGTGCGCAATATCCGGTCGCGTTGACGAGTAATACTTGTCGCTTCATTCTCGGTGTGGGTGAACGATTGATCTTTTCTAGTAACCATTCATGCGCTTATCCCCGGTGGAAAGCTCAGATAAAATTAAAGATTGAACACGCAATCAATCAATCAATCAATCAATCAATCAATCAATCAATCAATCAATCATTATAGGTTGCTCAGTATTCCATTAAGTATTTCCCCCCGCCTCAGAAAATAATATTTTCTGATTATTTTCTGATTCCCAGTCCAATTTGGCGACCACATTATATATGCAGAATTCGTTTACAGCCCAGTAGCTCAGTGGTCTGAGCGCTGCACTAGAGTCGCAGGGTCGCAGGTTCAATTCC
Source organism: Corallium rubrum (assembly GCA_964035015.1). Taxonomy (NCBI): domain Eukaryota; kingdom Metazoa; phylum Cnidaria; class Anthozoa; order Scleralcyonacea; family Coralliidae; genus Corallium; species Corallium rubrum. Next base: position 54,416 of record CAXIUP010000295.1, on the reverse strand, counting down.
TAGCCAGAAGACCTTGATGTTGCATTTTTCGCAACTCGTCCCAGTTTGGCCTTATAATGTATTATATTCTTACATTTGAATTTTTTTTCACCAAAAGTGCCTTCAATACGCAATTTAATCAAGTGAAATGCCAAATATCGCTTGCTTACACGAGTCTCTGGATAAAATAGAATTGAAATTAGTATTCTCGACGTAGTTTTAGTACATTAGAAATACTACAAGAAAACAATATGTTTTTACAACCAGAGCTTAATATGAAACCTAAGTTTTGCGTTTGATATGTTCAACTCTCGCTAAATCAGTGTAGTCATCCTAACCATAAATTCTGTAATTATCCCGAGGATTATCATTTGTTTTTCCGGTATATGTATTATCAAGAGTGCTTATTTTAATCGGGGGGTGGTGGGGGTATTTCAAAAAGCATGTAAAAGCGGGGAGGGGTTGTTGCAGAGAATTGACGCACGAATGGACTAATGGTAAATTAATCATCCGTTGAGTAATTGGCCAATCGCAAGACACCGAAGTTAACTTTTTACACTGGATTGATAGCATGTCACTTTGCAACATCCCGGAAGAAACATGCATGGTACTTACCTGTCTGATCTAAAATGCACCATTGTCTGATCTAAAATGCACCATTGTCTGATCTAATATGCACCATTGTCTGATCTAAAATGCACCATTGTCTGATCTAAAATGCACCATTGTCTGATCTAAAATGCACCATTGTCTGATCTAAAATGCACCATTGTCTGATCTAAAATGCACCATTGTCTGATCTAAATTGCACCATTGTCTGATCTAAAATGCATGCACCATTGTCTGATCTAAAATGCACCATTGTCTGATGTAAAATGCACCATTGTCTCATCTAAAATGCACCATTGTCTGATCTAATGTGAACCATTGCCTGATCTAAAATGCACCATTGTCTGATCTAAAATGCACCATTGTCTGATCTAAAATGCATCATTGTCTGATCTAATATGCACCATTGTCTGATGTAAAATGCACCATTGTCTGATCTAAATTGCACCATTGTCTGATCTAAAATGCATGCACCATTGTCTGATCTAAAATGCACCATTGTCTGATGTAAAATGCACCATTGTCTCATCTAAAATGCACCATTGTCTGATCTAAAATGCATCATTGTCTGATCTAATATGCACCATTGTCTGATCTAATATGCACCATTGTCTGATCTAAAATGCACCATTGTCTGATCTAATATGCACCATTGTCTGATCTAAAATGCATCATTGTCTGATCTAAAATGCATCATTGTCTGATCTAAAATGCATGCCCCATTGTCTGATCTAATATGCATGCCCCATTGTCTGATCTGAAATGCACCATTGTCTGATCTAAAATGCATCATTGTCTGATCTAATATGCACCATTGTCTGATCTAATATGCACCATTGTCTGATCTAAAATGCACCATTGTCTGATCTAATATGCACCATTGTCTGATCTAAAATGCATCATTGTCTGATCTAAAATGCACCATTGTCTGATCTAAAATGCACCATTGTCTGATCTAATACGCATCATTGTCTGATCTAAAATGCACCATTGTCTGATCTAATATGCACCATTGTCTGATCTAATATGCACTATTGTCTGATCTAAAATGCACCATTGTCTGATCAAAATTGCACCATTGTCTGATCAAAATTGCACCATTGTCTGATCTAAAATGCACCATTGTCTGATCTAATGTGAACTATTGTCTGATCTAAAATGCACCATTGTCTGATCTAAAATGCACCATTGTCTGATCTAATATGCACCATTGTCTGATCTAAAATGCACCATTGTCTGATCTAAATTGCACCATTGTCTGATCTAAAATGCATGCACCATTGTCTGATCTAAAATGCACCATTGTCTGATCTAATGTGAACCATTGCCTGATCTAATGTGAACCATTGCCTGATCTAAAATGCACCATTGTCTGATCTGATATGCACCATTGTCTGATCTAATATGCACCATTGTCTGATCAAAATTGCACCATTGTCTGATCAAAATTGCACCATTGTCTGATCTAAAATGCATCATTGTCTGATCTAATATGCACCATTGTCTGATCTAAAATGCACCATTGTCTGATCTAATGTGAACTATTGTCTGATCTAAAATGCACCATTGTCTGATCTAAAATGCACCATTGTCTGATCTAATGTGAACCATTGCCTGATCTAAAATGCACCATTGTCTAATCTGATATGCACCATTGTCTGATCTAATATGCACCATTGTCTGATCTAAAATGCACCATTGTCTGATCTAATGTGAACCATTGCCTGATCTAAAATGCACCATTGTCTGATCTGATATGCACCATTGTCTGATCTAATGTGAACCATCTAAAATGCATGCCCCATTGTCTGATCTAATATGCACCATTGTCTGATCTAATACGCACCATTGTCTGATCTAAAATGCACCATTGTCTGATCTGATATGCACCATTGTCTGATCTAATATGCACCATTGTCTGATCTAAAATGCACCATTGTCTGATCTAAAATGCATGCCCCATTGTCTGATCTAATATGCATGCCCCATTGTCTGATCTAATATGCACCATTGTCTGATCTAAAATGCATGCCCCATTGTCTGATATAATATGCACCATTGTCTGATCTAATACGCACCATTGTCTGATCTGATATGCACCATTGTCTGATCTAATATGCACCATTGTCTGATCTAAAATGCACCATTGTCTGATCTAAAATGCATGCCCCATTGTCTGATCTAATATGCATGCCCCATTGTCTGATCTAATATGCACCATTGTCTGATCTAATACGCACCATTGTCTGATCTAAAATGCACCATTGTCTGATCTAAAATGCATGCCCCATTGTCTGATCTAATATGCACCATTGTCTGATCTAATACGCACCATTGTCTGATCTAAAATGCACCATTGTCTGATCTAATATGTACCATTGTCTGATCTAATATGCACCATTGTCTGATCTAATATGCACCATTGTCTGATCTAATACGCACCATTGTCTGATCTAAAATGCACCATTGTCTGATCTAATATGTACCATTGTCTGATCTAATATGCACCATTGTCTGATCTAATATGCACCATTGTCTGGTCTAAAATGCACAAAGTTCCTCGCGAATTCTACTATAATAGACGATTGAGAAGCTATTTCACAAACCCGTATATCGTGTTTTACCAAAGCGATGTTACGAAACCGGAAACGGTGTTTGCACAACTTGCTATGGTAATTATACACTTATAAGCAGCTAATGCACCTAACGGGTAGTCCCACATGGCCAGGATCAGCTATTACTGAAATTAAACAATAGTGTAATATCACTTAAGCCATGTGGGACCAGCCGTTAGGTGATTAGCCTCTTATAAGTGTATAATTAACATAACAAGTTGTGCAAACATCGTTTCCAGTTTCGTAAGTTTGCTATCCATTTCCCCTTCCATTTTCTATATGGTTTTACCAGGTTTTACAAAAACTTGAGAACAATAAAAACAAGACACCTGGGTCAGGTGTTCACTCGGGCTACTGGAAAGTGCGGAAGTCAATTTAAAGTGCTTAATTGTCAATTTAAAGTGTCTAGAATTCAGGATGATCCTGATACCTAGGGGAGTTCTCTGTCCCACATGTGGGATGTTAAACTAAAAAGCATATAACAAGAAAACAGTAGGGGTGTTGTAGTCAGGGTTGAGAAGGTGGAACTTTCTCCCTGGGGGTTGTGGTTAGATTAGGATTACCGATGGTTGTCGTTAGGTTTAGGGTCAGGTTTAGAGGTGGGGGTCAGGGTTTGGGTTTCGTTTTCTTTAATATTCAGGATTATCTGGAATTCTACACCATTTCACAACTCAGGATAATCATGTAAACAAATACAATAGATATAAGTGATTAAGGTCAGTAGCAGTAAGGTTTAGAAGAGAGTATGTTACAGGTCGGGATGAAGAACATTTTAAACATTGATTTCCAAAAAAAAGTTATTGACGTCGTAAGCATTGACTAATAATTACAGAATATTTGCTGTAGATTGACCAGGCGGAAAGCGTAATTTATTGATGAATATAAGAGCCCAGCATAATTAGATCTTAATAAATATTTTAAAAATGCCACTGCTTCGTGTTTTATGCTGGGCTCTTATATTCATCAATAGATAGCATTAATGTAGTGATTAGAAAGTTGAGTTTTAAACTGATTAACTGAGGTATTGGGCAAGGTAGACTACTCCAAAGTTTAAATATACAGTTCAAGTATTAACTAGCTTAAAAAGTTTAGTACAGCACTTAGAAACTAGTACATCTAGTTCTGAACTGTTTCTAGTGATTCTGACTGAATTATTAATAGGAATATTATAGTGACCTGTATAACGTTTAAAATAGATAAGATCTTTCAAGTCATGCCAGTATGATAATGTTATTGTAGTAGATCACGAGTAGATTAACTGTTTTCAGATGATCATTCGGATTGTATGATAAATCATCCTGCCAGTTGAAAAACTTAAAATATATTTAGTTGCCCTGCATTGTAGTCTTTCAACCTTACTGATTTTAGTTATTGTCTGAGGTGCCCAAACTTCACATGTGTGGGCCAGGTACAGATGCACTAGCAAATATGCAATAGGTGACTAGTAAAATATACCCGCACCCTACGTCTATGCAATATCTTCATACAACATGAATCCTGATTCCATGTTTTTGCTTTAGAGCATGTTGGGAAGGCTCTTTGACTCTGCAGTGCTAGTACTGTAGTTGAATGTCAGACACTCTAATTTCTCTATACATTTTGGTACCATCCGCTTATAACACACACTTGGCTGCTGATGTTATAAATGACCAATATGTCATCATTACTGTATATATATATATATATATATATATATATATACCGAGAATTGACTGTAACAGAGTGGTTACAGGACTTGTCAATGGTTTTAGAGCGCTCAATACCATTACCGGTAGAGCGGATAATATTTATTTATTCGGTAGACTTGCTGTGCTACTCGGAGTTTCACGCAGTAAAGCGATCGTCAGGCAACTGACAGATCTGGTGAAGCTACTCTCTATTTACAGTGTGATATTAGGTATCGTGTTTCATGTCTGCACTTGGTGAATAGTTCGGATCGTTTGTTCAATAGTGAATTGTTCTTGTTTTTCATAATAGTCAGTTTTTCCATCATATGGTCGCTTCTTAAGAATGTTCCTGCCTACAAAGCTGGTTCCAGAAGGTGCAACCTTTGCCTCGAGGAAAAACTGACTATATATATATATATATATATATTGAGGAAGATGACTGGTTCAAAGTTGTTTCTATGATGAATATCTTTTTACTCAATCTATGCATCAAAATTTATACAGTATCAAAATGAACATCAAGATATGGATAACATAATTGTCACAAAATTACATACTCAAAGGTTCAAAGCACTTTGAATATAAATCCCAATGGATCAATAAGACTACTGTCCATTGCCGATCTCAAACTCAAAGACAGGCAAAAGCCGGTAAAAACACAAATGGTACATACTGTAGAACATACATGTGTATACAAGCTTCCTACTCAGCATAACAAATATACAACTCGTTTGGTAATAAAGCACATAAATAATAATGCAAAAATATAAAGATACTGTTACTAGCATGATCATGTTTAGTCAGCGATTGTAAGCGTATATAAGATCAAGATACCTGCCAGCGAAATTAACTGAACAATAACTACGTCTGTGAACACACTGAACACGTCCTCAGACATCAGCTTTTAGCAACGCATCAGTTTCGCAAAGCCTGACGGGATGACGTAATGATTGCCAATTCCAAACATCGACAAAATAAAAATAACGTTAATGGAGCCGAAACCTAGACTCGGCTACCACAGTAGCCCGAATAATAAGCACGCCCAAGCGTGCATGTATCTATACTGCGTTTATTTTAGTCAATTGAGATATACATGGTTTGCAAACTCGACAAGCTTCAAAGCGTCCATAATGAGCTGTGATTTTATTTACCGTGCACAAACCTTTTGCTTTTTGGTTATTAATTTAAATTTATTTAAATAACATGGTTGAGTGATTGAACTCAAACGCTGGTATTGGAGATTGCTTCATTATACAGAAAATACAATGTGCTCACTGTCCACAAGTGGCATAAACGTAAACAAAAAGATAAATCAAAGACTTCTGCTGAGTTTCCATATCATGTATATCTCAAATGAATATGGTTTTATGCATATTACTAGATGTACCAGTAGAAAACTTGGGGTCGTTGTCTAATAGTTACAGGTAATAACTTAAATGTATGATTTGTTTAGCTTTGCCTGTTCGACAGGGACACCATAACAGTTATTCAATTACTCTGGGCCCTTGAATCAACTAAGATACATTAGGCTAGCCTAATTTCTACAATACTTGCCAAAATTATTCGGACAGTTAGTCTAAAATTAATGCTCACAACAAATTTCCTTGTCAAAAATAAAAAATCACCCCCTCTCCCCCCAAATCAATGTTGATCATCATATTCGTTGAACCTCGTTCCCAGGGCCTTTTTGAAATTAGGAGGGCGGGAAAAGGCCCTGGCATCGGCTGTTGGACTCCAACCTCGTCCCCAGGGCCATTTGTGGGGGCTGGGGCAAGATGGCGGGAACAAATGGCCCTGGCACAGGCTGCAGAAAATGCGCCATATTTTGACTCATTTTTGACTCGGACCCAGGCTTCACGAAGTTTATCGCGCCTAGTCAGGCTCACTTTTTTCTGAATATTTAGTTCCGCTTGACTGACCCAAACTGAAACAATCAAAACATTCGTTTCCAAATACATTGCCGAATTATGAAAATAAATACACTTTTAATAATTATCTGTAAATGCTTAGTATTTATCATTTGCTTCACCGTTGTAGGCCGGGCCGCCTTGATTTCGTAAGTATTCGGTGGATTCAATTCAGCGTTTTGAAAAACATTTAGGCTTCGTTTAGTCGAGAATTCTTGTTTGAAAAAAGCCTGCTTCTTAATGGCCAAACACGTAAATTCTGCCCTGTGGTGTACTTTCCTTTCGCAGCCAAAATACTTTTTGACTTTGCTCACCAAGTCTTTCGTTCGCCCGATTTAGAAAACACACTGAATTACCGTCCCATGGACTTCGTTGTATGGCAGCCATGGCACAGAGACGACACGACCCATCATTACATATTCTTCCGACGTATTTACGGGTGTTTCACCGGCTTTCCTCACATTTTCATTCATTTTGAAGTTGTTTTTTAACAGCCGGCAATTCTGAATATAATTTGAGCCCTATAAACAAATGCCCGCGAGTTAGCCTGCCGTCCGCCTTGTTTCCACCAATCAGAATACCTAAAACATCCAATGTTATCTCGACCAATCAGATGTGGTGATAGCTCAGCCTGTGCCAGGGCCATTTGTTTTTGGCCGCCATCTTGGCCCAGCCCCCACAAATGACCCTGGGGACGAGGTTGGTTGGACTCTGCATTTTCATTGGTTGATTGCTTTTCTTAAACATTCCTCAGAAAACGTGATTATTTGGTAAATTATTTAATTAAAATGTTTTGGGCCAGTTATAATCAAATAGCTTCAACGGAACCGCCAATGAGACCGCGCAATACAATGAACTTCTCCCACGGGACCGTCACTACTCCGACTATTTTGCATATTAAATTAAATTGCTAATTTATTACACCCAGTATTTCTGGGTGTTGTGACCAGCCGATGCCAGGGCCTTTTCCCGCCCTCCCAATTTTAAAAAGGCCTTGGGAACGAGGTTGCATATTCGTTGACCCTTGCTTGCATTTCATTCATGACGATTTTTTAGAACAATTTTGTGAATTAATACGATTACCGCCTGTATGCAAGTGTCTGCATGAATTTTGAGCAGTATTGTAGGCCTTTCGCTTCCACCAAGAGCTTGGCCGCGTATAGTCGGCTTGGGTTCTTGGAAAACTAGGGATAGGATTAACCTAAATTGATTTTGTGGTGTATGGAAATGTCAATGTGTAGAACTTAGAGAAAAACCATCAACGCACAGGAGAGCATCTACTAATTAAGTTCCAAGCCTAGACAGGTGGTCACCCATCCAAATACTAACCCAATCTAATCGCGCTTAACTCCAGTCCCCAGTGGCAAAAGGCAGTGCACTAAAAGCTTGAGTATTAAAGCTATAGTACTAAAAGCTATGGTAAATAAAGTACATGGTATAGTAAAGCTTTAGAAGGTAAATCAAATTAACCACAAAAATTGACGAATATTTAAATGACTTTGTTATAACAATGTCAGACGATATGATACGTATTCTTGGTTTGCACATGTCGTCATGGCTTATTTTCTCGCGTTTAAATGGCCCTAATGTTTTCTCTACTCGTACAAAAATTTAGCAGACGCCATGTTTGATTTTTTAGCCTAGTTTCCACGTGTTTTTTTGCCACGTGAATATGTCGTGGCTTCTGATTGGTCAGAATAGGAGTATATTCCAGTTATAACAAGGTTTATCATTGGATAACGCTACTAGTGGACTATCACCAATAGACCACTAGTAGCTCAGCCAATCAGAATGCCGGTTTGTAATAGTCCACTAGTTGGTTGATTGTGAACATCTTTTCTTACCTAGAATAATAACATCAATTTCAGATTGCTTTTGGCTGGTCTTTAGGAGCACTCTAAATGTGTATGTTCCATTGTGACTTAGGTTCGCATTTTTAAATTCCAACGTGGCTTGTCCAGTAATGTTGAACATTGCATCATCTATGGTTGTATTGGGTGGTTTTGGCAAACTAGCTTCAATGAAAACAATAGCTAGGCGTCTCTGTGTGCTTGACCCAGATTTAGTAAAGAACCACTGAAGATTCGTTATTTCAGAGTTGTTATAATTATATGTCCAGGGAAGTTGAACTGAAGAACCTGGAGACCAGTACGTGATATTGTCAAGAAGAAGGAAGATCTGAGACTCAGCTAAAAATAGAAATCAAGGCATATCAGTATTAGATAATGGTGGTTTTCCACTAGGCGACTTTTTGCGCGAAGCGACTTTTTGTCAGCTCTGGACTGGAATTAATAGACGTTCCCCTCTTCCAACATTATTTACTGCATTTCTTGCAGGTTTGCTGAACATCTTCGTTCCGTGAGGAACAATGATGATGTTGACAAGCCTGTCGCCCGACATTTTGATAGTGTCAACCCGCATCATATTTCATGAAAGTTTGTGCCATCTCACCCATTTCTGGTGGTAATGATAGCCGCAAAAGACAAGAAAAGCGTCTCATTTTCAAAATTGGAACCATTCATCCTCACGGACTCAACAAACCTTTTATTTGACACTTCTGAAGATGCTGTTTCTGTTTGGCAAGGGCGGACACAGACCGCGTTTTCACTTAATTTATCTATTTTTTACCCTCATTCATCCTTTTTACACCCCTCCTTTTTTGCTCATCGACAGTGGGAATAGTTTGTTGATTTATTGTTATTTTGCTTTGATTGGCTAATTTTTTCGCATCTCATTATTAACTTGTTATTGTTATTTTTATCTGATTGGCTTATTTTTGGTCACATGATTATCTTTCTTATATAAGCTCATTGTTTGTTTACACTCTTTACGTTTCTCTCTGACGAAGGGCCTTCGCTCGAAACGTTAGGAACTACGTTCAATAATTTTTGCAGTAGTCAAACCTTACTATATTTCGACTTGTTTCCCAAGATACTTGCGATTGGAGGGAGGGGGCTCGTAATGATTAACTGTAAAGCGAGGCTGTGGTAAGTACATTTCTCCAGTCGTGCTCCAAGCCGTGCTTTCATAAGTTAGAATATCCCGCCATATTAGTTTTTGGAAGAACATGGCTAATAACTTCAGAACTATACGCATCAGAAATATATCGAATACGTATATTGTTATAAATTCCATATAAATACTTGATATATAAACTTTGGTTATATCTGAAACGTTAATTCAAATATGAATTGAAAGTGCAAAAATTTATAGCTTTCGACCTAAAGCAGAAATCAGAATTTTTTGGACCAAATCAGTGAACATATTATTTGAACGTATTTTAAGAATTCTGAAACGTCCTGTCATTGTTTTCATCTACAACTTTGGAAATAATTTGGATACGAAGGCGAGCAGTTTCAAATAGCTTCGGTTTGATATGTAGGTCACGGTTGGCGTGTGGTGTGTGGCGTGCTGTTAGCGTGCTGCCTCTGACCAAAAGTCAAGCCCGGTTACACGGCGTGGGTTTAGTACTTGGATGGGTGAACGCTTGGAAATGACCCGTTGTCGAGCTTGGTACTAATGTGAGTAGAGTTGTGGTTGATCTCTCCTGTGCTTCGCGGGTTTTTCGCCGGGTTTTCCGCCGTTCTTCCTTTATCGGTCAATTTTGTACGTTTTGTTATTTATGGATGGAGAGGTGTGAACATTTCGAACACTGATTTTTAAAAGTTACTCATCCCAAAACACAGGAAACAACATTTTAGCCATTTCTGTCGTACCAGCGATCCTGCTTAAGAAATTTGAATAGTTATTTGCACAAACCTAATTGTCAGTATGTGTCAATTATTGGATGAGGTTGAGCATGATAACAACAATTATCAACAATTCAACATCCAACTTCTACAGATATAACACAAGCCGAAGCCTTGATAATTCTTGATGTTATGCGATAACCATGTCCTATACAATTGTTTTAATATGCATTCTAGTCATTCTTTTATTTCACATCTTCTCATTAATTACGTATCTCAGGATGAAATTCCAAGAACAAATATATCAAGAGTTGTTGTATTGCTCTGATGAAGGCCTGAGTCAACAGGTAGAAAGCTTAATTAGCAAATAAATATTAAACATGGTGTTTCCACAAAACTTATCCTGAACGAATATATCCTCAAACGTTTTGAGCTGCTTGGTGGAAATAATCGCCAATACATAAACGCAAAAGGATCATCGATGGATGATTCATTATTTGGTCTATTAAGGTGGCTCCAAACAGTTTCTTGAAAAATGGAAAATACAAGTTTGAGAGTCCAAAACACGTGATTAAACAATTCGGAAAAAGAATAAAACTAAATGTTATGCATAGTTAAACAGTCTGACAATCAAAAACTGCTACCAAATAAATAGCAGCAGTTGTTGCTATGGCAACAATGACATTTCAAAATGGCTGCCAATTACCCTTCAAACTAGTTTAATTCGAAAAAAAACTTTGGTGAGCCCCAATTTTTTTTTTCATTAAAGCTTTTCTTGAAGTATGAGTAATCAATAGGCCGATTTAAAAAAAATTCTGTAAAACGAATAATTTTTTTTCCGGGTAAATCATGTTTGTTAATTTTTAAAAAATTCCGTTCTACAGATTTTTACGTTTTTTCCGAATTAAATTAGTTTGACGGGTAATTGGCAGCCATTTCGAAACGTCATTGTTGCCATAGCAGCAACTGTTGGTATTTATTTGGTAACAGTTTTTGATTGTCTGACTGTTTAATTATGCATAACAATTAGTTTTATTCTTTTTCCGAATTGTTTATGTACGTGTTTTGGACTCTCAAACTTGTATTTTCCATTTTTCAAGAAACTGTATGGAGCCACCTTAAGTACTAAACGTCAAATAATATTTCCACCCAACATGGTGACATTGACGCCATTTGCAAGAGCCCGATATTAAAACGGTGGCAGCTTTAAAACATTCCAATATCGCGGCTATAATAATTACTGAACCAGTGAGTGTCGAGTTGGCTTTCTTTTGAAATAACCGCCTATTCTTAGAAATAATTAACTTGTTGCATTTCAGTGTTGTTCGCCCTTGCTCGATCGCTGTATGGAACTTGCCATGACTCCCTATAAGGAACAATTCCCAAAATTTTTTATCTGTGAATGGCGGCTATTCTTTATGCATATTTCATTTCAATTAATTTCAAGCAAAATTGATGGTGTTTGCTACAGTAACTTACTATAACTGGGAGTAAAGTGCACGTAAAAACTAAGAATAGCCATTCACCAATTCAAATAAAAGTTTCCTATACGATCAGTACGTAGCTCAGTTGTTAGTATGTCTGAGTAAAATGCAACTTTAAGTGTCTTTACTGCGCTGTCTAACTCAAGAATTGAACAAAATGAAAAGATGGCAAACTGCCAAGATTTTGGGTAACGAAATCACTGACGTTCTGAAGACTTTTCTTAGTGTAAAATGTGATGATGAATGAAAGTAAAACAGGGCATGCCAAAAGGGTGATGTAGATAAAAAGTAGCCAATCAAACGTTTGTGTGGTAAACAAACTTAATCAGTGGCGGACACTAGGGGGGGGGGGGCGAGGGGGCGCGATCCCCCCCCCCCCCCCCCATAATTTTAGCTGAAGCTTTCATTTTGAAAAGTGGAAGCACAAGAAAGTTTTCATGTAATATATCAACAACGAGTTTGAGTGTTTCATCAGGGGATCCAAACACGAGAAAACATGATGAAAGCACGAGGCCGAAGGCCGAGTGGTTTTATTGTTTTCGAGTGTTTGGATTCCCCTGATGAAACACGATAAACGAGTTGTTGATATGGCATCTCAATCGAGCGATTTTAATTACAAAATACAATTAAAATAAACCCTCAAGAGATTTTATTCTTGAGTGTGTGTAAAATTTATTCATACAGCAACTTGTTTATTTTGCATAGATAATTAAGATCTTAAGAATTACATGAACACCGGTTTTCATCAAATATCTTGGGCTTTCCTGGCGTATCCAACGTCAATCAGGTGATTGAATGGACTATTGTAATTGGCTGATTATCTAACAAAATGCACCATTAAAATATATAAACCTAAAATTTTTTACAAAATGTGTTCTCAGAATGCTGCAAATGCCATTTCAGAGATCCAAATTTTAAAAATTTTCCTTAAATCATTTGTTATTTTTACAGTCGATCAGTAACCAGACTAGGGGGAAGGGGGGAATTAGTCAGGCTTAATACTCGAGGGCAGATAGGAAATTGTAGATAATGAAAGAAAAACATTTGTACTAAGAAAAACATTTGTTATATGTGTAGTACCAAGCTTGAAAATGAGACTTTGACATGGTTTCAAATCTATTTGAAATTTAATTACATTGGGTGACAGAATAAATATGTATTACAAAAACTACTAAGCAGTAGAATGTATCCTACCTTGTACATCAATTGGATACAGAGTGAGTAACAATATTGCACAAACTATACTGTGTAATCCAGCCATCTAATACAAAAAACAAACCATTGAAGAAACACTCCAATTAATTAATTAAATCAACAATTCTCTGTGAATGGCAGGCAATAGGGAGGACAAGAGGTTTGCTGCTTTCGTGGCACAAGAGTCTGATATCACTCCATTATTGATAAACAATGGTGAGCTTGTTACACGTAGCTTCGTGTACTTTTAGTGTCTTAAAAACAGACTTCATTGTACGTTACACAGCAATTTTGAATGTGACACTGTATAATTATATATATATATATATATATATATTATACAACTGCATTAAAAACTGTCCAAATAACGCTAAAAATGAGTACAAATATACAGCGATATTTGGATAGTTAGTTCTTTGGATAGTAGAAAACCGGTTTGACAGATTTTGTTAGCCAATCAAAATATATATATATATATATATATATATATATATATATATATATATATATATATATATATATATATATATATATACTTTAAATGTAACCGTTACCTTAAGTTTCACGCCAGGTGCATTCTTCAGGCAGATTAAAAGATTTAATATTCACTTCAGGTATCCTTTAAATATGTGACACCCACAAGTAAAATATAGCTTACAAGTTGTTTTTTTCTGGTTCAAAGTTTTTTCCGTAAATAAAATCTATTTTCACGTCTGCATTTTTGAAATAATTCGACTTGTTCGTCTAGGAGGTTTTCTGCTGTTAAGATCAATAGCTTTCCTTCCAATGGCAGAGATTGCACCACGGTATGCTTAATGATTGACCCTTTTAAGCTGTGTCACTTTTTTTTATATAGGCTCCAAATGTATTTCAATATACATGTACATCAAATGATGTACCCTCTGCCATTATATGGAGTTTTCATTTGCTGACAATTTGCAAGGACAAGTAACGTAATAGGCTGTTTATATAGAACCAAGCCAGTCTGACACTGCCAGTCTTGCTACACACAATATTTCAAAAATTTTCATCCTGGTAAGCGAGCTAGCCTGGCTAATGAGTGTTTACAATTGGGAAAATTTTCATCCCACCTTCTCGGGTAGGGTGAGCAGGGCCGTAGCCACCAATTTTGAAGTGGTCCAGTTGGGCATGGTGGATCAAGCACCAAATTCACAAGAAATTTCTGGGGGTTCAGGGGCATGCTCCCCTACAAAATTTTTGATTTTCTAAGGCTCTGAAACGCAAATATATTAATATTAATATTAAGTGAAACTGATAATATGCAGTGCAAGATATCCATAATATTACTCTTATACTAAACCTAAGAACACCCGTATTTTCGAGTCAGGCGCTTTTGAAAGTGGATGGGTGAAAATTTATTAAAACAAAACTCCAGTATTTTGTCTTTAGTTCCTCAATACAACTGTACAAGCTTTATAAGTAATATTGGGCATTTCACTCGATTACTCAATATTACTTATAATATACCCAATTCTCTCCTGGCATTACCACCTTATTATATATACAGAACTCGCGATCAAGCTCTCGGCAACGCCCTCCGTGGCTCAGTGGTCAGAGCATTGCACTAGAATCGCAAGGTCGTAGGTTCAATTCCTGCCGGAAGGCCAGTGTAGTTGCATTTTTCGCAACTGGTCCCGGTTTGGTCTTAAAATGTATATATTCTACACTCGAATTTTCCTTCACCCAAAATCCTTTGTACAAGCTTTAGTTTTCCTATGACATTCAACAGTCATTGCACATACCTTGACTACAATACCACAAGATACAAGTTCCTATGGTTTTGAGAAATATTTTATTTTAGTATTTTAGGACTAAATTTGGTGATTATTTTAATCTGCAGAGGGTGGACATCAACCATAATCCTATCAACATGACAACATCACGTATTAGCATAATTGCATTCTACAAGTACAACCGCTGATACAAAAAAGTGTTTTCAGTAGACAAAGAAAACGATAGATTTTGCTGCTGTTTGCTCTCCAATTTAGAGTACTTTGGTTTTCCAGAATGCGCAGAATCGTGTTTTCAGAAGACCTGATTTCAAAATTTTTCAGGGCGCACGCCCCCAGCCCCCCTAGTAGTCTTGGATGGGTAGATTACTAATCCTGGCTGAGGCTCTGCCTATAAGAAACTAACCGTAATACAAACCCTAATTATAAGTTTTAGCATAATTAAAGAGGTGTATTAGCTATTAAACGTCCCGCTAGATGACGGTCATTTAGTAAAATTTTACTAAATGACACAAATCAAGTTGGACGTCTAATAGCTAATGCTCCTCTTTTTATGCTATTCCTTTGTTATACCATGTTTGTGGGAATTTCTTTTGTTGTCACCTCCACTGACATCAAACCGGGTATGATTAGTTCTAATCAGACCTGATTTGACATCAATGGCGGTTTAGGATTAGTAAAAATAAATTTTAATTAACAATTATTCGCCGAAGGCGAGGTGAATATCGGTGTATAATAACCGAGACGAAGTGGAGGTTATTATTCACCGATACTCACTGAGCCTGAGGCGAATAATTGTTTTAGTATAAATACCCATTTTCGTACTTTTAGGAACAACATTTTCTTTAAAATTGTTAATTTCTTCATCTGTCGCATTGACAACTTGGCTGGCGGCCATTTTGAATAAACGCTGTAGGTGATTATCGAGAATTAATCCGAAGTAGCTCGACCAATCAGCGCGCGTGATTTTTAATAATCACCTGTGTATTTATACTAATGAGGTATATTAGTTAAAGGACCAGTGAGAACAAAAGAAATTCCTGTAAACACGATATTACATGATATTACATGTAATAATAATACTATCCTCTAAACTAACTCTAGCTATAATATTCATGCACAGCCTCGAAAAAAATTTTTTGGTGCTCTGGAAAGTGGTCCAGTTGAACCAGACCAACCGTCCTTTTTACTTTCTCTCTATTTTAAGTTCTCATGCATGACAATGATACTCTTTCCAAAACCAAGTGTCATTTTGGTAGCACAGATATTACAAACACTATTGTATGAACAAACAAACAATAGACCATTTTACGGTTAGAATTGCATGGTGGGTAATCAGGGCAAACTTGATAATATAAACAGACAAGAAGCAGGTGTGGGCGTTGTATTGATGAGTCAAAGAAAATACTAAAAACGAGTTTTATCCAAGAAATTTCAACAATTTATCATCAGTGGATAAAGAGAAAAGTAATTAAAGGATTTTGTGTCGTTTTGGTATTTATTTGTAGCTTACAATGTAATTTAATATCGTTCGGTTACCACATTCCGGAGTTGTTAATCACCTTTCTCTTTATCCACTGATGATAAATTGTTGAAATTTCTTCGATAAAACTCGTTTTTTGACTCATCAAACGCCTGCTTCTTGTCTGTTTTATATATTATCAAGTTTACCCTGATTACCCAGCATGCAATTCTAACCGGGAAAGGGTCTATTATATTAAGCCACAAAACTAGAGTTGGTTTAAAGCAATATCATCTACGTATTACTTAGTAAAGCTAATTATGCGCACCGCTCTACTTGCTATCCCAAGATGCAAATCATGCTGCAATTCACACCCATGTTCCTCAAAAATTAAATAAAAAGCTTAGGGTCGGACAACCATCCAATGAGATCTTGGTTACTAGATTAAAGTTTTAATAGTGAAGCTTGTCAATTTAGCACTAGTTATGCTTCCTTTACAGCCAGCATAAATTCTGTATAAAACAAAGTATTAAATTGGAAGTTTTGGAATGTATAAAGCATTTGTCAGACTCCATTGGGCATTGTTTATTTAATATCTCATGCCGTTGAACAAGCTCTAGTCTAACAGCAATAATAAAAGGAATCCACCATTTACAAATTGTATGTCATGGTATTATTAATTTTTCACTTAGATATGTCCAAAGTATGTCTCTAAAGACAAGAGATCGCTAGCTTAACATACAGTAACTTGATGTTGTGTGAGCTAGTTAATTAAAGTATTTCCGGGAAGACTGACAACACACGACTTGTGCTGTATTCGATGTCTTTTGTTATACTGTCAAAATAGGATCTACTAGAAGTCGAAAACGTCACCTATAAATACATGAAATGAATAATGATTTAAATGGTGCACAGAATTAAAGCATTAGAGAATCGATGTTTACGTACAAAATACTATGAGCCAGCAACTATACCTAGTCTCTCTCGCAGCCGTTGTTATAGGGTCGGTCCCAAACTCGCTGGGGAGCGAGTTTGGGACCGACCCTAACAACGGCTGCGAGGGAGACTAGCAACTACCGATCAAGAAACTATTTCACAGACAAAAAATTTCGAAGAAAGAGAATTTACACAGGAAAGTTCAAAAGCTCACAAGTGAAAACCAAATGACTTTCTCGATACAAGATTCGAAATGAATTTCACGGTTGTTGCGTGTGATACTCTCAACCGAGAAATGCTTGTTCAAGCGTCGCCGTAAATACAGTCGGTTAAATAGCGACAAAAACAAGTTATACCATGGTCGTACGTACCTTTGTTGTTACAAATAAACGATATGAGTCTTCTAGATACGGTAGAAATCGAACATAAATGTTTTACTCCTTCCTCAGGTCGGGAACACTGTCTTTTCACTTTATATTTGCACACTACTTCCTTGAACAATACATCACTGGCATATTTTCTTGAAAGCCTGTCTCGTTCCACCCTCTTGTCTCTATCGAAACGCTGAAACGGGGGCGGAGCGTTTAGTAATTGATGCAACTGCAAGCCATATGTCCAATATTAATTAAGGGACTAGCATCAACAAAAGTGACATAAACAACGAATATAGCAAATTCATCCCGCTATGCCGAGTTTCCTGGGGAAAAGTGTTTATATGAGGAAATGTTTGTCCCGTTTTGCCGAGATCCCAGCTTCTCGTCAGGGCGAGTTACCCGTCTGTCCCGTACAAACACTGATGTTCCGAGTAACTCGGATGCCCTGTTCCGCCAGTAACTCGTAGTCGGTACGGTGGGGGGACGAGATTGTTTCTCAACCCGAATTGATTAGTGTTTGACTATAAGTTATATTTCCTACTTCCTATTGGTTGTTCGAAAACCAGAAACCAATCAAATTCAAAACAGGAAGTTTCCAACGCCACCGCAAAGTTCACAAAATGAATTGATTGGAATTAATCAGGCTGAGGAGTGAGGAATGAGGAACTAAATCAGCAACATTAAATTCTCAAAGTAGAACAGAAAGTTCATTTCAAGTCCCAAAGGCAAAGCCTTCTATTGGTAATTACTTTACATATTTATTATTACATATGAAGTACCAAATATACGTAAACCGCTCTCCCTCAGAAATTGTTCCCTCCCGCCTCTGATTCGCAGACTATATATATATATATATATATATATATATATATATATATATATATATATATATATACATCTAATATGAGTCTGCATGCAGGCTAATATACTCTCGAATCGTCGACCTGAACAGGGAGTAATTTGTTTGTTTGGAACAAAAGGCAAAGGGTTGTCTTTGACCAGGAAGTAATAAAACGTTCATGCTCGACTACCATCGTAAGTAGAAGATTCATTTTGCCTATTTGTATTAAACAACGAAGGTATGTGTGACTTATTTCGCTGAACATTAGAAACAACGATATTTTCAGGGCCTGGGCCAGTGTCCCAGGAAATCCGTCCCGCCGTAATATCGCCCTCCCGGGGGGCGAATTTCCTAGGAATATCACCCCCCTTTAGGAATTTCGCCCTCCCCCTTTTAGTCGTAAAACATAAATCGCCCAAATTGCATGCAGTGATTAGTAATGGGTTACTTATAAATTTGTATTTATTTGATGTAAGTTAGTTAGTTAGTTAGTATAGTTAGTAAATTTTTGTAATTAGTTTCTAAACCATGTGTAAATAGTTTTAAGTTTTGTAAGGCTCCTTGGAAAGCAGACATTTTTTTACAGTCTGAAGGACTACCGTATGTAAATAAGATTAAATAATAATTCATGGTATAAATTGAAAAGTTTTTTTCGTATATCAAACTAATATTATTCTCGACTACATTCACGCAATAGAATGGCTCATAATTCATGGTATAAATGAGTTTATGTTATTTTACAGTTTTATTCTTTTATTACGACGTATTTCGAACATTTCATGCTTCATGCTGTGAGGAACAAGTCTGAACACATTTTGTAACCTATGATGTACTGTTGATGAGTGACCTTAAATATTTTTAACTTGCCCCTATGGCAAAGACATGCCCTAGTACTGTAGGGCCCATGTCTTTTTGATGTAAGGGAGAGAACAATCTAAACAAACTTAATCTACAGTACACCTATTCGTATGAGTGCAATCAAGCATTTTATTCATGCATGCATGTGTAGATCTTGTGAGCTACAAGGTCAGTGGGATGACTCGTTTTCTCTTTAAACATCTCCTAATAACACACTGGCGGAGGTATACAATTTCCGGGTGCCTCCTTGTAGTATATTTTTTGCTTCTATTTTGCAGGTTGTCTAAGATGACTGGCTCTAAAGTTATTTTTTGTGTTATCCCGTGTCTTCCAATCTTGTTCTTATTTAACACTCAAGGTAATATACGAAGTGGCGTAGAGGGAGTGAGTTGCATGTGAGGGGCATTTTCAAAAGGACGTTTGGGGCACACTGTTCGGAGACAAAGAAGCTAAAACAGACACTTTTTGTTGGAAAAAGGACACTCTAGGGAAAGAAGTTGGGAGGGACAGCCTTTAATGCCCCGCACCTTACGATTATACATTGGCCGTTTTTATACTACAGACGTATTATGCATCTGCACGTACTTGGGCAGTTTTTAGTGCGTCTTTTTAATGCGTCTCAAATTTCTTCTTGTATAAAGACGGGCATGACATCAGACGCATTATGCGTCCAGACGAGCTATACGCTTTAATGCGTGTTTATCGACGCACTAAATCGTATAATTCGTCTGGACCGACTGGACGTATAATGCGTCTGACCGTATAAAGACGGGCAACGGACGAAGAAAACAAGATCTAGAAACTGTGACAGCGTTTACACTTAAAGCCTGCGGCATTTCACATCACGTCTGAATTCAAGATGACGTCTTGCAATACACAACCTGTATAACTGGACAGAGGTGGAACTTAAATATTTTAGTTTAAGCTTGGTTAGTAGACGAGAAATGCGAGTTTGCTCGTCAACTTGATACGTATAGCTTTAAAGAAATCAGCTAATCTGAGGGTATTCGAACAGATTAAACAACGCTTTTCGCCATTTTTTTGTTTAAAAAAAATTGTTCTCTTTAAAACCAATTTATTTTACTCCGTCTAACACCAGACTATTTTACTCTAACACCAGACAATTTTACTCTGTCTAACACCAGACTATTTTACTTTGTCTAACACCAGACTATTTTACTCTGCACTAACACTAGACTATTTTACTTTGTCTAACACCAGACTATTTTACTCTGTCTAACCAGACTATTTTACTCTGTCTAACACCAGACTATTTTACTTTGTCTAACACCAGACTATTTTACTCTGTCTAAAACCAGACTATTTTACTCTGTCTAACACCAGACTATTTTATTTTGTCTAACACCAGACTATTTTACTCTGCACTAACACTAGACTATTTTACTTTGTCTAACACCAGACTATTTTACTCTGTCTAACCAGACTATTTTACTCTGTCTAACACCAGACTATTTTACTTTGTCTAACACCAGACTATTTTACTCTGTCTAAAACCAGACTATTTTACTCTGTCTAACACCAGACTATTTTATTTTGTCTAACACCAGACTATTTTACTCTGCCGTCTAACACAAGACTATTTTACTCTGTCTAACACCAGACTATTTTACTCTGTCTGACAATTGTTTACTCTAACACCAGATTATTTTACTCTGTCTAACACCAGAGTGTTTTACTCTGCACTAACACTAGACTATTTTACTTTGTCTAACCCCAGACTATTTTACTCTGTCTAACACCAGACTATTTTACTCTGTCTAACACCAGACTATTTTACTCTGTCTAACCAGACTATTTTACTCTGTCTAACACCAGACTATTTTACTTTGTCTAACACCAGACTATTTTACTCTGTCTAAAACCAGACTATTTTACTCTGTCTAACACCAGACTATTTTATTTTGTCTAACACCAGACTATTTTACTCTGCCGTCTAACACAAGACTATTTTACTCTGTCTAACACCAGACTATTTTACTCTGTCTGACAATTGTTTACTCTAACACCAGATTATTTTACTCTGTCTAACACCAGAGTGTTTTACTCTGCACTAACACTAGACTATTTTACTTTGTCTAACCCCAGACTATTTTACTCTGTCTAACACCAGACTATTTTACTCTGTCTAACACCAGACTATTTTACTCTGTCTAACACCAGACTATTTTACTCTGTCTAACACCAGACTATTTTACTTTGTCTAACACCAGACTATTTTACTCTGTCTAACACCAGACTATTTTACTCTGTCTAACACAAGACTATTCTACTCTGTCTAACACCAGACTATTTTACTCTGGACTAATACCAGACTATTTTACTCTTTCTAACACCAGACTATTTCCCGAAATGCCAATTGAACTTTTGTTTTGACTCTGCGTTTGTCATTTTACTAATAATTTTAGAATGGAACCAATAGATTTTCTTGCTTGAGTTTTGTAGAAGAAGAATTGGTGGTTACTGAGTCCATCTCATTATCTCTAGTAACAAAGTGCCATCTGGATCTACCTCAAAAAATTATCTCTAAGGTTTTCTCAACTAATTGGATATCCATTTCAATCAATCTGATTCGGTGATTCGTTAAAGTGCCTATATCATGGTTGGGGATTTTACATCTTTAGGATATTTGGAACATTCTGAGAAGATTTGTAATATATCTTCCTTTTCTAAAATTTCATCTTCATGGACTTTTTTGCTGTGAAAGTTGACGGAAGTGACGTCAAAGGAGGAATCTGTAAAGTGGTTTCTGTATAGACAAATTCCTCTTTTGACGTCACTTCCGTCAACTTTAACGGCAAAAAGGTCCATGAAGATGAAATTTTAGGAAAGGAAGGTATATTACAAATCGTCTCAGATGGTTCCAAATATCCTAAATATGTAAAATCCCCAACCATGATATAGTAGGCACTTTAATATGATTCAATAATGATTTGGTCAGTGATAAACTTTAAAATTGCTTTCAAAAACGCATTTAAAAGAAGCACGATGCATTTTGGCATTTTCCACGAAAATGTTTCTTTGACCACAAAAAGGAATTATAGTACTCCGTGTGCTATACCCAAAGAAAAAAAAAATTGCTTCGTTATGTGATTTTGCATTTCTCAAATAGTCGTAATACGATTTTCGTGACAAAAAATCATCCCGGTAACTGGGCTAGCCCGCCCAGTGGCGGATTAAGGGGGGCTGACTGGGCTACAGCCAGGGGCCCGCGTCCTCACGGATCCTAGGGGGCCCGGGGCCGCTGATGTCTTATTAAAAAAAGAATGCCCTGGGGGGCCCAATCAGAAATACAGCCAGGGGCCTCAGGTACCCTTAATCCGCCTCTGAGCCCGCCTGATATGAAACACACTATAGTGAGGTGAAGTGAGGTGAAATGAAATGAAATGAAATGAAATGAAATGAAATGAAATGAAATGAAATGAAATGAAATGAAATGAAATGAAATGAAATGAAGTGAAACGAAGTGAAGTAAAGTCTTCAAGTGAAGTGGATTGAACTTCAGAGATATGCCCTCTCTATTTTTAGCTAAGTCCCAGTTCTTCATTCCTTTTGACGATGTTACGTACTGGTCTCCAGGTTCTTTGGTTCAACTATCCTGGACATATAATTTTACCAACTCTGAAATATCTCTTGTTCAGTGGTTCTTTGCTAAATATGGGTCAAGCACACCGAGACGCCTAGCTATTTTCGCTGTTCAATTTGGTGCTACGAAACCAATCATAGATGATGCAATGTTCAACATTACAGGACAAGCCACGTTGGAATTTAAAAATGCCAACATAAGTCATAATGGAACGTACACATTTAGAGTGACCCTAAGGAACAGCAAAGTAAAAGACTCTGAAATTGATGTTATTATTCTAGGTAAGAAAAGATGATTACTTTATTATTAAAGTTGACTATGATATCTTCTGCGATTTTTTCCATGACTGTAAAGCCCTAATCAAACAAGAACGCAACTCGTCGCAAGTTGGCAGTCACAAATTTCTGTGGCGGTCGTTCGAACTCCCCAAATTAATAAAATAAAGGTTTCATGAGTGTTTTAAACAAGTTTTAACTTTGTCACGGTACATGATATTTTCAGGAAACTATTCAAAGCGGCTGGCTGAGATAGCGTGACTGCCAACTTGCGATGACTTGCGTTTTCGTTTGATTAGGGCTTAATTGGCCAATCAATCAGATGATTATTTTATTGTCAATTATCAAATTGTTAATTCAGTATCGCTGCTATAGCGTAACCATTTGTCGGTGCAGTTTTATTACACAAAATAATTACATAAGGTAATTCAGACAAGATTAGGTAATTTTATTGAATTTAATTCAATTTTTTGTTGATTTTGCATTTTGTGGCTTTCACATTTTCTTAAACCTCGCTTATAAAAGGCAGGAAATTGTGTTTCAGTGAAATAATTTGCCGAGGTTTATAGTTATCCAGTGATATAGCAATAACGTTATTATAATTAAGGCTTTCGTTATTCTACGAAAAGCAACTGAGGTTAATTGAAAAGATGGATAAATCCGCTTTAGTTCACGATCACCTCGGTTTTCTTTGATGTACCGCGGTTGTTTATTTATATAATACCATGATCGCCTCGGATTCTTTTGTTCTCAGAGGGAATGTAAACCTCGTATTTCCCTCATCGCTCATACAAGAGGGAAATTTATCGTTTGTCTTCTAATTTTCCCGTGCATGTTGATGAGGGAAAATTAGAAGACAAAGAAATCCTTTGTCTTCTAAATTTCCCGCTTGCATATATTTTCCCTCATCAACATGCACGGGAAAATTAGATGCAACTTCTCTGATCAACCGTGTAAATTTCCTGTCGGTAAGATTCTCAAAGTTTTCCTCGGCGATCATAATATTACAAACTAATAACATGACTTTTCGGGAAATTAGCGATTAAATTTCCCCTTTGCTAATTTCCCTCAAGTCATGTTACTTATAATGGAGCCTAGTTTACACGAGAAATTTTTCTTTGACAAGTTTTTCCTTGACAAGTCTCCTTGTTGAAAAGCTGGCATGCTAGATTTTCAAAAGGGAGACTTGTCAAGGAAAAACTTGCCATGCTTCCTCATACACACGGGCAAATAAAACTTGTCAAGTTGAAAATTGCCGAAGAAAAATTGCCCGTGTAAACTAGGCTTAAGTTACTCCCAACCAGGCACAAATCAAGTTAATTGTCCCGGGCAATTAACTTGATTTATGCCTGGTTGGGAAAATAAGCTTTAATCAAAGGTCACAAATGTGATAAAGGATTTATTATCGCGACCGAAGTGTTTTTTAGACAACCTCTGTGATAACGAACAGAGTATTTCAGTTTTCTTAGGCAAGCTCTGTGATCGTGAACTAAGTAGGTTAGTTACCTCAACCTCGATATAACTACGTAAGTTATTTACCTCGGGCCGTAGTTACCTCGGGTTCGGTAACCAACCTATACTTAGTTGATCAAGTTAGCGTATAAGTGTGTCTTGGCGACAAACACCACATTGTCATTGGCAAAAATTTTGAAATCATTGCAATAGAATATAACTTTGTAAATGGAGTTACGTCGATGTATTTTTATCACCTTGGACAAAGATTTTCCTAGTTTTTTTCTTCATTTCTTATCTAATTAGTATTCAAGGGCTGTATGCTATAAACAGCCCGCGGTACATCAAAGAAAACCGACTCAATAATAAATTAAATATATATATATATATATATATATATATATATATATATATATATATATTATATATATTATATATATAAATATATATATATATATATATATATATATATTATATATATATATATTATATATATATATATATATATTATATATATATATATATATATATATATATATATATATATATTATAAAAAATTACAGACGTGCATACGTGTGTATACGCGATACTTATTTACCTAATGTTATTCAGGCATTTTCTCATTTTTTCTGTTAGTTAATGCTGTTATTGTTTTACTTACTTTCAGAGCAACCTACTGCTGTCATAAAATGTTCTCCATCTTCTCTCATTCTTAAGAAGGTGAAGATATTACATGCTTATGTAGCGCTACTGACGGCAATCCTCCTGCTACCGTATTGTGGTCGAAAAATGGAACGATCATCAACGGAACTGGATATTTGGAGAAAAACTTGATTCTTAAAAATATCAGCAAAGAAGACACTGGAACTTATAACTGCACTGTTAAGAGTCACAATTTAACTGATACAAAATCTATCGACATCAAATTAAAACCCAAGCGTAAGTATGTACAGTAATATAGTTATTTAAACAAGTTATTTAAGGTGGCTCCATACAGTTTCTTGAAAAATGGAAAATACAAGTTTGAGAGTCCAAAACACGTATTCGGGAAAAGAATAAAACTAAATGTTATGCATAGTTAAACAGTCTGACAATCAAAAACTGTTACCAAATAAATAGCAACAGTTGTTGCTATGGCAACAGTGACGTTTCAAAATGGCTGCCAATTACCCTTCAAACTAATTTAATTCGAAAAAAACTTTGGTGACCCCCAATTTTTTTTTCCGTAAAACTTTTCTTGAAGTATGAGTAATCAATAGGCCGATTTAAAAAAAAATGTGTAGAACGAAATTTTTTAAAAATTAACAAACCTGGTTTTTTCGGAAAAAAAATTATTCGTTCAAAACAATTTTTTTTAAATCGGCCTACTCTTGGTTTTCATCTGACGTCACGGCGGCCATGTTGGTGCACAGGAACAATGAAATGGCGGTCATGTTGGTGCACAATCTTTATCACATGGGAATTTAACTCTATTCTTATTCAAATATTTTGTATTGTTTCACCACCCCAACGGGGCCAGCGATCACGTGAGTGAAAACCGAGAATTGTTTATTCATACATCTCAAACTCATTAATAATTCATGAAGAAAACACAAAGGAAATCAGTACCGTGTTTGTGATTTGGATATCGGAGGAAAAAATTACATAAATTAAGCAAACTTTCATCTTGATTTTCTCTTAAAATACTGATTTGTTTGAGAAGCTATATCATACACTCGGAAGAGTGTTTCATCAGGAAATCCAAACACCTCGAAGTTTGTTCAAAAACCTTGGCTTCGCCTCGGTTTTCAACAAACGTCTCGGTGTTTTGATATCCTGATGAAACACTCCTCGTCGTGTATGATATATTACTTCAAGAAAAGTTTTAATTAAAAAAAAATTGGGGGTCACCAAAGTTTTTTCCGAATTAAATTAGTTTGAAGGGTAATTGGCAGCCATTTTGAAACGTCATTGTTGCCATAGCAACAACTGTTGCTATTTATTTGGTAACAGTTTTTGATTGGCAGACTGCTTAACTATGCATAACACTTAGTTTTATTCTTTTTTCGATTTTTTTATGCATGTGATTTGGACTCTCAAACTTGTATTTTCCATTTTTCAAGAAACTGTATGGAGTAGCCTGTGCACAGCCTGGAATACCCCTGTAATACAGGGGTATTCCAGGCTGTGCACAGGCTAGTGTGGAGCCACCTTGTCAAAAAATATATTACTTTTAAATAAGTCCCTTCAATGTCATGTTTGGAAATGTTAATAGTTTTACGATATCTGCTTTCGTGTTTGAGAAATAACGTTATCATTCTCGTCTTTTGCCCCTATTTTGAATGTGTATAAAGGATATATATATGTATACGTATACGTATACATATAAATATACCTATACATATACATATACATATACATATACATATACATATACATATACATATACATATACATATACATATACATATACATATACATATACATATACATATACATATACATATACATATACATATACATATACATATACATATACATATACATATACATATACATATACATATACATATACATATACATATACATATACATATACATATACATATACATATACATATACATATACATATACATATACATATACATATACATATACATATACATATACATATACATATACATATACATATACATATACATATACATATACATATACATATACATATACATATACATATACATATACATATACATATACATATACATATACATATACATATCTATATACATATCTATATACATATACATATACATATCTATATACATATACATATACATATACATATACATATACATATACATATACATATACATATACATATACATATACATATACATATACATATACATATACATATACATATACATATACATATACATATACATATACATATACATATACATATACATATACATATACATATACATATACATATACATATACATATACATATACATATACATATACATATACATATACATATACATATACATATACATATACATATACATATACATATACATATACATATACATATACATATACATATACATATACATATACATATACATATACATATACATATACATATACATATACATATACATATACATATACATATACATATACATATACATATACATATACATATACATATACATATACATATACATATACATATACATATACATATACATATACATATACATATACATATCTATATACATATACATATACATATACATATCTATATACATATCTATATACATATACATATACATATACATATACATATACATATACATATACATATACATATACATATACATATACATATACATATACATATACATATACATATACATATACATATACATATACATATACATATACATATACATATACATATACATATACATATACATATACATATACATATACATATACATATACATATACATATACATATACATATACATATACATATACATATACATATACATATACATATACATATACATATACATATACATATACATATACATATACATATACATATACATATACATATACATATACATATACATATACATATACATATACATATACATATACATATACATATACATATACATATACATATACATATACATATACATATACATATACATATACATATACATATACATATACATATACATATACATATACATATACATATACATATACATATACATATACATATACATATACATATACATATACATATACATATACATATACATATACATATACATATACATATACATATACATATACATATACATATACATATACATATACATATACATATACATATACATATACATATACATATACATATACATATACATATACATATACATATACATATACATATACATATACATATACATATACATATACATATACATATACATATACATATACATATACATATACATATACATATACATATACATATACATATACATATACATATACATATACATATACATATACATATACATATACATCCTATGTAGATGTATATGTACGTATACGTATACGCCTTTCTTGTCTTGGATGTCTGCTTGGTTCTGGCGTTGTTTTTAAGGATGTATTTCTTTGATGGTTTTAGGTTTTCTAAAAGATGGCATTATTGACCCGACAGGGAAAATCTCTGCTAGCTCTGAGGATTCGTGAAGGAGATAGATGTTGTTTCTCAGTATATTTACAATATTAGGAAGTCTAGGATTATAATTCCCACTTGTGGTTGATTACAATCCTCGACTTCCTAATATTCGATAAATACTGAGAAACAACCTCCATCTCCTTCACGAATCCTGTCGGGTCAATAATACCATCTTTTAGAAGACCTAGACCATCAAAGAAATACTTTCTTCAAAACAACGCCAGAACTAAGCAGACAACCAAGACAAGAAAGGCTGTTTCAAATGTCAAAGAAAGTGTGATCTCTGCAAGAATTACATGCAAGAGACAGACTCATTCGTCAGCACAAAAACAAGAAATAAATATTCTATTCAACAACACACCCACTGCGGATCTAAGAATGTCATCTACCTGATTACTTGCAATAAATGTTCGATGCAATATGTTGGATTTACCAGTACAGCACTGAAAGTCCGTTTCCAAAACCACAAGTCAGCCATGGTAACCAAGAAGAGAACATGTGAACTTAGAACACCTTTGTAATTTTAGTTTTCCTGGCATTATAACACAATTGACACGAATAACAATGACAAACGTTTACTGACGAGAGAAGCTTACTGGAGCGCACAGTTATGTACATTGCATCCTTAAGCCTGGTTTCCATATAGCCTCAAGAGCCGCCGGTTTGTCGGCGTTCTGCCAGTGACTTAGCCTGCGACCAAAAGCCCGTTCTCCACTAGGCGAATTTGTTCGCGCGAAGCGAATTCTCCAGCAATATGATTGGCAAGTAAGAAAATTGGCTCGAAAACTAGCAGCACCAACCAATTGCATTGCATGAACGGGTATTTCGATTCGATTCGTGCGAACAAATTCGCCTAGTGGAGAACGGGCTTAACGCTGGCAAGGAATTTTTAATGAAACAGATTGCGCCGGTATGTCGGCGGTGCCACAGTCACATCGATGGCGGCACTAGAAAAATTGAATTTGGTTCAACTTTCAACGTTCCTGCTGTGCCGCCGGCCTACGATTTTTTTATGGAAACGTCTGACGCCGACATGCCGGAGAGACAGCCGTCTCTCTAACATCATGTGATCCGCAGAGTTAGCCAATCAAAGTATGCGTAGGAGGCGCTATAAATAATGTCATCATTTTTTCAAGCTACGTGCCAGCAACGGCGCCGAGCTGCTCGCCAACCAACCGTAGTCACCGCAGTCATATTCTCAACTTTGCCAGCGATGACTGCGGTCGGCAGGACGCCGACAAGCCGGCGGCTCCTGCGGCCTTATGGAAACCAGACTTTATGGGCTAAACAAAAGATGTGAATTTAGGTCTAAAAACATTCTCGTACCCAGACCCTCGCCCCCTGTTATTTGATTTTTCAAATTATATCAAACGTACGTTTATGGCAAACAGAGTGTAGATTGTGAAATTCTTATTTTGTTGAATTTGTTTCAATTCTTTTCATTGTTTCGTAAAGCCAATCAGGACACTCATATTTCCAGAGATTCCCAGAGCCACTTCACGCATTAGCGCGTGGGTCTGGGTACGAGAATGGTCCAAAAACCGAATTAAATCTAATTAGTTGAACTCTGAACTCTTTATTTACTTGTATTTTTAATTAGATTGTAATCATATTCCATAGAAACAATATACACTTAATGTCTGCTCCCGAGGGAAATAGTTTTGTTTTCCCAAGAGTCTTGACATTTCCCGAGACGAAGTCGAGGGAAACATCGAGACTCGAGGGAAAACAAAACTAACTGTTTCCCTCGGGAGCAGACATTAAGTGTTTTGTTATATAGCTTGAGTTTCGCTGAATAATTTCGACGTTTATCAAGGGAAAGTACACAAAAGACAGACGCTATAAAGACTTACCAATACATTTCGCCTGGCTCCGTAATTTCACTTCAACCAAACAAATATAAGTCTCAGAACAAAAGAACAGCAATACATTTCTCCAGTCAATCTTCACACATGCTTTGAAGACCTATAAATATTCTTTTCTTGTACCAAACAAGCTTTTGTTTATAGGATGCCGTGAAGAGTTCAAAGTTCTAGTAGGCAACAATTGAAAACTTATTGCCCGAGCAGGCAATAAGTTCTCAATTATTGCCCGCTCGGTAGACATTGAAATTTAGCTAAGGTCATGTGACCACAAACCAACCAATGACAGTCATCGTTGCATCCAGTGAAACTCTAGCTATATAACAAATTTAATAATCCCACAGGACCCTAGGTATATATTTATAGGTAATTTATTCAAATATCCTTTATTTAAGTCCAAATCTTGCGAAATTACGTCTCACGAGCTTCACTTTAGTGCATTGCACAGCTCTAGTGGTGGTCTTGATTATTGAAGAGATTTATACTTGCAGCGATTGCGTATCTAGAGAAATTGTGTTTGTGGTAAGCGACAGATTTTATGCAAATTAGGTTTTCTGCATTTACTGGAAAGCACGATTTCTTTACTTAGGTAAACTTTTAGGGTGTAAAACATTTCAATATCCAAGACCACCACTAGAGCTGTGCAATGAACTAAAATGAAGCTCATGTTCCATGAGGAAAAACGATAATTTTTTGTGATTAAGACTGTCGAGCCACCTTAAGCTGTATGATTTTGAACCAAGTATTTTTAACTGTTTTTACACTAAAGAAACCCGAACGGGCGAAACGTCTGTAGTAAAAGTATTTCATCTGCCTGGAGTTCGCGACTATTTTTTTCCTCTTTAATTTTTACATTTTAAGCGTTCTGTATCCTTTGGATCCTGTAGTCAAGTGGCATCATTGTTGGCGAACCAACTCCCAAATAATATATATATATATATATATATATATATATATATATATATATATATATATATATATATATATTCCTTCACCCAAAATCCTTAGTACACGCTGTGTAATCGAGTGAAATGCCCAATATTACTTATAATATACCCAATTCTCTCCTGGCATTACCACCTTATTATACATACAGAACTCGCGATCAAGCTCTCGGCAACGCCCTCCGTGGCTCAGTGGTCAGAGCATTGCACTTATACATTATCGCAAGGTCGTGGGTTCAATTCCTGCCGGAAGGCCTGTGTAGTTGCATTTTTCGCAACTGGTCCCGGTTTGGTCTTAAAATGTATATATTCCACACTCGAATTTTCCTTCACCCAAAATCCTTAGTACACGCTATGTAATCGAGTGAAATGCCCAATATTACTTATATATATATATATATATATATATATATATATATATATATATATATATATATTGCTACTAACAAGCTATCAGCTCATATATCATTAGTAATAATAAACAAGATGGCGGGATGAGTGTTGCAGTCAGTGTACTTACAGACAAAACTGGCTGTTAATTCTAAACTGCAGCAGCGAAAATACTAAACTGAGTAAAAACTAACAGTCAACAAATAACACATAACTCAGAATAGAAAAATTACCAATTTAACAGAAAAAACTACTAAAAAGGCAGTTGAGGGCTTTACAAAACCTTAACCACATTAATTAAATTACCGAGTTGACAATGTTTTTTTAAAGACCAAATACAAGTCGTAAACATACGTATCTTATTAATGTAGTAACCAGTAAAATATATTTCCTAAAGAAACAAAGCGAGATGAATTGAAATTGTATTACTTGTATGCTTTATAAAGAACATAAATCAACTGAAAGTGTAGT
Organism: Corallium rubrum; assembly: GCA_964035015.1. Lineage (NCBI taxonomy): Eukaryota > Metazoa > Cnidaria > Anthozoa > Scleralcyonacea > Coralliidae > Corallium > Corallium rubrum. The sequence continues at coordinate 21,795 of CAXIUP010000295.1, read as the reverse complement.
TTTTCCAAACGTTTTCGACTTTTTGATAACTTTTTAAATGTTAAATCTTTACATGTCAATAAGTAGAGAACCACTGACTAACCTTTTCACTTCCCTGGCCTGTTTAAGTCGTTATATACAATCTTTCCAACGCTTCTTTAAACTGTAAGAGCTCTCAAACACTTTTTCAAGACTGTTTTGAACTCTAAGTCAGTTTGCTGTCAATAAAACCTTGCTACGTGTAGAAGGTATAATTGCGCGCATGGCGGAAATATGGCGTTCTCTCATCTGCTTCATTTTATGCTCTCGACGCTTTTAAACTCACTAGTATGCCCTTTCTATCCTTTTTTTAGCTCCGTCTCTAATCTTTCCTTTTGGCGATGCCACCTACTGGTCTCCAGGTTCTTCAGTTCAACTTCCCTGGACATATAGTTATACCAACTCTGAAATAACGAATCTTCAGTGGTTTTTTACTAAATACGGGTCAAGCTCACCGAAACGTCTAGCTATTTTCTTCATTGAAGCTGGTTTTTCAAAACCGAAGATAGATGATCCATTGTTCATCATAACTGGACAAGCCACGTTAGAATTTAAAAATGCTGACCTAAGTCACAATGGAACATACACATTCAGAGCACTCCTGAGGAACAGCCAAATAAAGCAATCTGAAATTGATGTTATTATTCTAGGTAAGAAAATATGTTAACTCTATTATTAAAATTGATTTCGGAAATTTTTTGTTAAGGCAAAATTACTTGCATGTTATTGATTTATATACATAGCAACAATAACTGACAAAATACTGGCAGCTGACTGATAACAAATCGGCCAGGTTTTTTGGTCTTCAAATACTTTTTAGTTCACTTCGAACTAATTTAAACTACCGGATGATTCTATACATAATGTTCTCAAGCTCAATAATTCATAAGATAAAAACAAAGGAAATCAGTACTGAGACGGGGGTTTGAATATCTGAAGAAGAAATTACATAAATTAAGCCAGGGCACGTTTCACCTTCATTTTCTTTTTAACACTGGTTTGTTTTTATCAATTCAAAGTTTAATTTAACCCTGTTCTTGGGTTTGGATATCGGATGAAACACTCTTCCTCGTGTTTGGTCTATTACTTCTAAACTATTAATACTTGAAATTTTGCGAACCTCAGCTGTTTGCTGTGCTGTGTTGCGTTGCGTTGCGTTGCGCTGCGCTGCGCTGCGCTGCGTTGCGTTGCGTTGCGTTGCGTTGCGTTGCGTTGCGTTGCGTTGCGTTGCGTTGCGTTGCGTTGCGTTGCGTTGCGTTGCGTTGCGTTGCGTTGCGTTGCGTTGCGTTGCGTTGCGTTGCGTTGCGTTGCGTTGCGTTGCGTTGCGTTGCGTTGCGTTGCGTTGCGTTGCGTTGCGTTGCGTTGTGTTGTGTTGTGTTGTGTTGTGTTGTGTTGTGTTGTGTTGTGTTGTGTTGTGTTGTGTTGACGTGTTGACGTGTTGTGTGTTTTCTTATTTTACAAGGAAGTTTTGATATTTATACTTATCAAGAGAGCGCCCAATCTTGTTTTAATTCTTTTAATTCGTACGAACAAATCGTCTTTCATTTTTATCATGTGAAGATAAATAAAGTTTTCTGAACATGAAACTGTTGGCTCCCATTAAACCAAAGCTATCTCAAAGTACTTTTAAGAACTTGAACATGACCGATGGCATTACACCAAGGTTATATGGTTTACCAAAAATACATAAAGATGGAATACCACTTAGACCGATTGTCAGCTTTGTAGGCTCTTCGACATACAATCTATCAAAGTACCTTGCAAATGTGTTGTCTCCTTTGGTTGGAAAGTCTTCCTATACCATTAACAATACTAAAGATTGGGTTGATTATGCTTCGTTGTTAACGCTTGAGTCAGATGAAGAACTTGTATCTTTCGATGTCGTGTCCCTGTTCACTTCCATTCCCACTGATGTAGCTGTTCGAGTAGCTTACCACAGACTGCGTAACGATATTCAACTAAGCAATAGAACTCCGTTAACCCCGGAAGAGATACGTGATCTTTTATCCTTTTGCCTTGATACAACCGATTTCCAGTTTAAGAACAAGTACTACAAACAAGTACACGGCACAGCTATGGGGTCCCCCGTGTCTGTTGCAATTGCCAATTTGGTGATGGAAGACCTTGAATCTCGAACGTTATCAACATTCTCACCTCCACCTAAAGCTTACCGTAGGTTTGTTGATGATACCATTGCAGCAGTGAAATCCAACTCAGTCCAGGAATTACATTCGCATCTCAATGCACAGGATAGTAGCCTAACATTCAATTCACGTTGGAAAGATACCCTACCGAAGGTTTACCATTCTTGGATACATTAAACAAAGTCAATCGTGATGGTTGTATAACGACTTCTGTCTATAGAAAGAAAACCCACACCGACAGATATCTAAACTATGCATCGCATCATCCGACGCATCACAAGAAAGCTGTTGTTAGAGCTCTGCAATCTCGCGCCAACGTAGTATCTTCAACTGATCAAGCTAGAGCATTGGAACACAACCGTATTTCCTCAGCGTTGAAAGCAAACGGTTATCCGATCAAACTGATAAGACACCAACAGTGGCAGCCTGTAAGAAATAATTCCCAAGTTGAAAGTGAAAATGCTGAGGTACATGGGTTTGCCTGCTTGCCGTACGTGGATGGCGTCACTGAAAGATTGCAGAGAATTTTAACCGGTCATGGGATTAAAGTTCGTGTTAAACCATTTAGAACAATTAAACAATCACTTGTTTCTCCTAAAGATCCAGTCGCTAATGAGAAGCAGACGGGGGTAGTGTATGCTATTCCATGTGCTGATTGTGATACAGTCTACATAGGTGAAACTGGCCGAGAAATGCAAACACGAAAGAAGGAACATATGGCGAGTGTGCGCTTGGGAAAAACTGATGTATCGGCTTTAGCAGAACATGCCTGGAACAATGATCACCATGTCGATTGGGATAACACGCGCAGTTTGACGAAGGACAACAGATGGGCTCAGAGAAAGTGGATTGAAGCCTGGCATATTGCTAACACAAGAGGAGCAATAGCCAATCGAGATCAAGGCCGTGTACTTCCAGAAGCATATATTCCTCTACTGAATACAAATCACACGAGATAAATTGTTCTTAGTAATAGTAAATTATTATTTTTAGCTTGTCTCTTATATGTAAGTATCTTGTAGTTTTACCTTAGATTATGCAAATATTTCTTAACTTTTAATCCCAAGAGATTGACACACATGGTGTGGTCTATAAATATTCAGTCCTCGCAGTTGAACATTATTATTTTTTACATTTTTTACCCTAACGATGGACGCATAGTCCGAAAGCTTGGTTTATATATATTTTTTATATATTTTTGTATTTTTTAACATCCTAGTTGGAAGATACGAATTGATTAAAGTTATGATGATACGCAACTACTCTTCTACTCTAAATATGAAGCAAAAGCTTAATGAATCTTTATCTAACTGATAAATTTTTTTTGAGAAATATTACTAATGGGTAGAACGCTGCTAAGTTAGTATGTAGAACTACTCAGAACAGCAATCGATTTTGAATTATCAGTCTACCTTTTTTGTTTGATTGTCTTTCAGAGCAACCTACTGCTGTCATGAAGTGTTCTCCATCTTCTCTCATTCTTGAAGAAGGTGAAGATATTACATGTTTATGTAGCGCTACTGACGGCAATCCTCCTGCTACAGTATCATGGTCGAAAAATGGAATGATGATCAATGGAACTGGGTATTTGGAGAAAAACTTGAGTCTTAAAAATGTCGGCGAAGAAGACACTGGAAGTTATAAATGCACTGTTAAGAGTCACAATTTAACAGATGCAAAATCTGTCGACATCAAATTGAAAGTGAAGTGTAAGTATTAGTGAATAACTTATTGACCGAGTGCGAGGTCTGTACGAGGAAGTATTTGTCTGAGTGAGCAAAAAAATTTGCGCCAAAAAACGAAAGCAGATACTTTCCCGTACAGACTGAACAAACGAGGTTTATATAGAGAACTAATACATGTACATGGATATGCGGAAATGTGACATTTATTTCGAGTGTACGTATTGACTAGAAATAAATTTCCAAGCATCCATGCATGCATTGTTCTGTTTATTATGTAAAAAATAGTCCTATTTCCCCACAAAAATAGAGCAGTAAACTCTAATGCGTTTCACGATAATCGACACATGTGAGATTATCATAAATAATCACACATGCGAGATTATCGTTTTTATTAGTATCGGAAACATCAATAAAACACTCTATTTTCTATAGAGTGCGCTGCCTCTCACCAATGGGTAAGCCCGGTTAGACCGGGTTAGTACTTGGATGGGTGACCGTCTGGGAATAACCCCGTTGTCGAGCTTGGAACTCATGTGAGTAGAGTTTAATTGCACGGTCTCTCCTATGCTTCGAGGGTTTTTCGTCCGGTTCTCCGGTTTTCCTCCCTCCACAAAATCAACGCCATCTGGGACAGGAGTGTCGCCACACCTGCCTGTAGTGGCCAATGAAAGAGGAGCCTTCTGGCTCCTCCGACTACGGCCGACCTACCATTATTTTCTATAATAAAAAGAATTTATTATTTGACTTTTGGCATATTTTATAAATTTATTTTTAAGTTTCGAAAGCTGTTTTCTTCTTCAGAGCATTTTTGTATTTTACTATACTATATCTAGAATTTTTAGATCTTTAAAAAAGTTGAACAGTTTTTGGTCTAGTTTTCAAACCGCTATTTGAAATAAACATTTAGTATACGATTTTGGACAAATAAGCTTTCGTGATGACAATTTTGGTACAATTTCAACTGTACCGTCACACTTGACATTTTCCCGAGGCAGTTGTGCCATTTTGGATTTGTCAAGATTTTCATTTACATTTATGTGTTGAATAGGGTCAACACTCGAAAGAAACTCGACTTCGTCTCGTACTTTTTTTGTAGCGCAACAATCCATGAAAATGCACCCAGAAGTCACAATATTGTATAATACAGTACATACACCGAAAAATGTAATGCATTTGTTAAATATAGAATAGATTTGAATTGATCTGAAAAAATCTTTAGCAATTTTAACTTTAGTTGTTTTTGACCTACTTTGATTAATTGATATATTGTTTAAAGTGGTTCTCTGATGAAAATATTGTTGGTAGTGTTACTGCATAACCCTAAAGATATTATGGTAGTTGGTAACTGTACAAAGTTTCATTTCGAAATTCTCCAAAACAAAGTTGTATTTTACGTGCGAAGTTTGTATTTTGGAGCGCCCCATTAAATTGGTCGTGTTTGAGAAGAATGCGTTGAAGACAACTTACGACGTCATAGACTCAACAAAAACAAAAGATCATTGTTGTTGTCAACAAAAGGGTCATTGTTGTATATACATTCTATGACGCGTCATGAGCTTCCTCGACTCATTCTTCTCAAGCTCGGCCACTTTAATAGCGGCGCTCTAAAATACAAACTTCACACGTAAAATATCACCTTTTCTTCAACGAATCTTGAAATGAAACTTTGCACGATTACCAACTACCATAACATCTTTAGGATTACGCAAAAACATTGCCAACAATATTTTCATCAGAGAACCACTTTAACTATTGTTTGTTTACTTTTTTAATGTTGTCTTGTGTAGTTGAGCCAACAATGGTTTACCTCCAAAGAGGTAAACACAATACAAACGCCACTGTCGGTGAGAGAGTGACGATAGCATGTGTGGCAGAAGCTTATCCAAGACCAGATTATATTATCTCATTTAATGGTACGCAACTTCCAGATGTTGTTAATGGAGTAAAAACGTTTGATCGGATAGATCATCGCAATGCTGGACGATATGAATGCTTGGCAAAGAATGTTCTTGGAAATGTATCTGCAAGTTTTTTCTTGGTCGTAATGGACATCCAAAAGCCAACAATCACATCAACCAACGTGATTTCGACTTATTCGAGTAGTACAGGTATGAAAACTATAGCCTTACCGTTTTTTGTTTTTTTTTTGTATTTTTTATACCTCTATGTTAACAACATTTCACAATATAAACAACTCAGTGATATAGGGATGGTATAATTTTTGACACCCTTGCGTTAAGTGTTTGCAAAATCACACAGTATAAACAATACCCACAATTCAGTATAAACAATACCCAGACAACGGCAATCCAGTTTCTTGCGAATTTGGTACAACGGTGAAGCAAACGATAAATAATAAGCATTTACAGATATTTATTAAAAGTCTATTTATTTTAATAATTCGACAATGTATTTGGAAATGAATGTTTTGATTGTTTTCAGTTTGGGTCAGTCAAGCTGAACTAAATATTCAGAAAAAATTGAGCCTGATTAGGCCCGATAAACTTAGTGAAGCCTGGGTCCGAGTCAAAAATGAGTCAAAATATGGCTCTTTTTTGCAGCATGTTCCCGCCATTTTGTTTTTGGCCGCCATCTTGGCCCAGCCCCCACAAATGGCCCTGGGGACGAGGTTGAATTTGAGCTTCTCGAGTCATTAATAATTCATGAGCTAATTAGCCAATCAAAGAAAACTATGTGGTCATGTGCATGAGTTTTAAAACCCGGTAAAGGTCGCGCTAACTGAATTCATAATTAAGAAATCAGATAATAAACGGCACAAACAAAGAACCGTTTATTACCACATTTCTTAATTATATTTTCAACATGAAACCATTGTCTACTCTAATATGCATCAATATCACCAAGTTCCTCTACTATAAATGACGATTGAGAAGCTATTTCATGAACTCGTGTATCGTGTTTTACCAAAGGTTGCAAACACTCGAGAACAACAAAAATCACTCGGCCTATTACCTCGTAATTTTCAATGTTCTCTCGTGTTTGTAAAACATTCGAAAACAATAAAAATCACTCTGCCTGTGATTTTCATTAGTCTCTCATGTTTTACAAACACTTGAGACCAATGAAAATTACTTGGTTAATGGCCTCGTGATTTTCATTGTCCTCTCGTGTTTGTAACCCCTGGTAAAACACTCCCACTCGTTTATGAAATATTATAATAACAACCGCGAATCAATATTCATACGGTTTATTCATTAGTTCTTACCGCTTCCTTTTGTTGTAGCATTTAGTTTAAATTGTCAAACATTTGGTGCTTCTCCGCAGTTACTTGCTGTGATCCATATTTAGGTTCGTTACTCGTAAAACATGCTGTAAATACTGACGACGAACAATGGTTGTCTTTTGGCTGTTGTTAAAAAGTTTACGAAACAAAAATTAAGTTTGTTTTATTTAAAAAACATTTAAAGTTAAAATGACAGAGTAACCTCTTTTGTAGTTTTTCATTTCCTTGCTTCATTGTTGAGATATTTCAGGTTGTTTGGTATGAAAATTGAACATTTTGACGTTACATGCGCATATAATAACCTATATATTTAAAATACTCATTAATTATTCACGAGAAAACACAAAAGAAATCATGACCGTGAAGGAGGTTGTATATCTGATACAAACCACGCGTGGTTGCATCATTTGATACAACCACTAGTGGTGGTATATCAGGTCTATCTCAGCTCTAAAACATTGAAATTGAGCTTTTTCTGAATTAATCTGAACAAATATTACTCATATTAACGTCAAAGACTCAGAGTATTTTAAGCTATTTACAATATTCGTGTCCGTGTTGTATTGGATATGACAATCTCTCGCCTTCGGCTCGAGCTTGTATATCCAATACAACACGGCCACTCATATTGTAAATAACACATATATATATATATACTATATATATGTACTATATTTACAGTCTCGATGTTTCCCTCGACTTCGTCTCGGGAAATATCAAGACTCTCGAGAAAACAAAACAAACTGTTTCCCTCGGGAGCAGACATTAAGTGTATATTGTTGTCAACAAAAGTGTCATTGTTGTTATTGAGTCTATGACGTCATAGCTTTCTCGACTCATTCTTCTCAAGCTCGGCCACTTTAATGGCGGCGCTCCAAAATACTAACTTCACACTTAAAATATCACCTTTTCTTCAACGAATTTTGAAATGAAACTTAGCAATTTTACAAACTACCATATCCTCTTTAGGATTATGCAAAAACATTGCCCACAATATTTTCATCAGAGAATACTTTAAAAGCTTTAAAAAGACGTCTTCTTCATGCATTACTTGATAACAAAGGTATTCGATCTGAGTATTCATTTGAAACTATTTAAACGCTATTTCCAATTGATATGGTGTTCCGTAAGTTGTTGGAAAAGTGAAAATCTGTTAGACCACCAATTTGAATTTTTACTCTTACCATGCATTGCTATAACATTAACATTAACATTAACATTAACATTAACATTAACATTCACATTCACATTCACATTCACATTCACATTCACATTCACATTCACATTCACATTCACATTCACATTCACATTCACATTCACATTCACATTCACATTCACATTCACATTCACATTCACATTCACATTCACATTCACATTCACATTCACATTCACAGAATGCAGTAATTTCGTCATGCATATAATAAAGGGAAAAAATCGGCATTTGCTTTTCGGCTTGATTTGACAAAGAAATACAGGTTTGCAGCTGTTTTGTCTCATTGGAATTGGTATTTCGCTTTATTTTCCACAGAAAAAGCAACCTCTGTCAAGCACAGTGGAATAGAATGGTATATAGCCGCTGTTATCGCAGTATTTTGTGGGATAGGCATTGGGGTTATATTCTCTTTCACTGTAATGTGGTTATATCGGCGAAGGAAAGAAAACAGAGATCATCCCAAACCTTCTGAAGCACGTAAGGTTTCTGAAACCCACGATAATCCTTCTGTCTATCAAGAATTGAACTTACAGCGAATGAATAAGGAAGATAATTATCAGTCACTGAGGAAGACTTCAAGAAACAACCGCTGAAGCTGCAGAGTCTGGTTATCAGGAATTGGATAAAGTGAGGGGAAGTAATGGTGATGATAATTATCAATCTTTAAATCGTGTTTAGACGTGCCAGATAGTGGGTATGTACATTACGGTCAACTGATGTAATGACAGAGTCATTTCGTTTCCTAGCTTCGTTGTTGAGATATTTTAGTTTAATTCTTTGAAAGTTTGCATGGTGACAAATTGTAATACAAACGAGAATTTGTGGAAACACCACGTTTCTTATTTATTGCTGATCTTTCGAGCTGTTGACTCAGACCTTCATCAGAACAAATGCCAACATCCTGTTGGCTCACGTCATATAAACAAAACAACCAGAATGACATAAGAACACAATGGCGTAGATACGTGCTTATACGTTTATTCTACAATTAATTAAATTACATAATGGAATCAAGATTGCTGACCGAAGAGAGCTATCCAAGTGCTAACTATATATGAGTGCGACTTTCCTCTGAAGTCGTATGATACCTAGACTTGCTCCAAGTCTGCCTCTTGTTGTTTCGAGACAGGCGGCCACGGGAAGAAAAGCTAGCGAGCGAAAACCCGCGGGTGGAGGAAAAAGGAGGGAGGAAGAGGCAGACTTGTTTCCCTTGCAGCGCGCCAAATTTTCAACCGGAGGCGTGGCCTATTGCTCATTCGGAAATAATCGATTATCAGTGACATCACGTGAAGGTCAGTGTGAACTACACAGTAACACATGGAGAGATCAAACCCGAAAATGAGATCAATAAAGGATGCTATTATCTACGGAGCCAATAAATGTGATTATAGAACGATAAGAGATCAGCAGAGGCAAGTTGCCGGGGCATATCTTTCCGGACGCGATAATACAGTTGTGGAAGAAGCCCGATCGGTCTGTCTTGTGATAGTTCCAGGCGAGAATGAACTGCGCGATGTACTTATGTCTGCCCCTGCTCCTTACGCCTCCGATTTCATGTCAAGCAAATCAAACAGAGTTGTGGAAGAAGCCCGATTGGTCTGTCTTGTGATAGTTCCACTTATAGCGTTGATGAATGGCGAAATATCTAGGCGAGAATGAACTTTCGTCGGGGTATTTTCTTTGTCCTCCATGCAAGCGCATGAAACCACAGTGAAATCGACACCGTACATCACTGATCTCTGCCGCACACTTGTCAATCAGTTTTCGCGCCGAATATATAATAGGATTCGAATTCCAGGGAAACAAGTCTGCCTCTCCCTCCCTCCTTTTTCCTCCACCCGCAGGTTTTCGCTCACCCGCTTCTTCCCGTGGCCGCCTGTCTCGAAACAACAAGAGGCAGACTTGGAGCAAGTCTATGTGATACCCTCTTTCTTCGACTGAAGTAGTGGTTGTCGCTGGCTAGAAGAGAAGAATCCTCTCATTTTATATTCTGGTTGTTTAGTTATTTTGTTTGTATGACGTGAGCCAACACGATGTTGGCATTTGCTCTGATGAAGGTCTGAGTCAACAGCTCGAAAGATCAGCAATAAATAATAAATTCTCGTTTCTATTATATTTCAGTTTGTTTGATATGCAAATTAAAAATCTTGACGTCACATATGCATAATGAGTTATCGGAAAAGATTATATATCTTTGCTATTATCAAACATCACTTGAAAATCTACATCTTTCGTGTTGTGGGAGAAACACACGCACACACTTCCTTCGAACTTCCTTAGAATTAATTTGATTTGATAGTGGGGACCTTAAGCAACACAACGCGAACGTCACGATGACCCAAGTACAATAGTATTTTTCAACCAAAACAAAACGTTGAATAATTTGCAGTCCCAAGAGTAATCCCAACCCCGTCCTCGTTGCACATACAACGTCAACTGAAGCGTTTTTAAGTTTTCAAGACAACGTCTTGTGGTAAAGAACAGCAAAAGTTGTTAGTTTACTTATATATAGGCGTTAATCTATTATACGTCATGTTGTCGAAGCCATGGCTACTTTTTAAAGATCTTACAAAATACATAATACATACAAGCGTACCGTCTTCAGCCATGGTTTCTTTTAAATGCAGAAAAAGATGACGACGGTACATTTAACCACAATGCTTTACGACCTCAATTCAGCTTAAATAATAACTAAATATTGATTAACATGTTAACATGGATTAAGTAACCAATCGCTTCTCGGCCTATTGGCTTATGGGCCGTTTACATGAATCTGGATTGAGTTTCAATCCGGATTGAATTCATTCCGCTTCTGATCAAACCCCTTTATCTGTTTACATGAATCCGGATTGAGATTAGCTCATTCCAGATTGAGTTCAATCCGTTTCTCATTCCGGATTGAAATCTCATTCCCGATTGAAATTTCGTTATCATTGATATTCCGGAATCATGTTAACCCGGTGCGAGTTTCATTCCGGAATGAAAACGTGATAGAGAGGACTAGAACAAACAATGCATGCGTGTTTTCTAATATTTATGGAGTTCAGGCGACAGGCGGATTTCAATCCAGAAACCCAATTCCCATGTAAACACGGATTGACTTCGCTAATTCAATCCGGATTGAAACTCAATCCGGATTCATGTAAACGGCCCCTAAGTCTATGAACGGATTCCGGTGATGGAAACCAGTTCGCCTATGATCTATGATGTAGCTCGCATGCTCCTCGGTTACTAGTGATGGCAAGACTAGCCTCGCCTATGTTCTATGATGTAGTCTTCGGATTACTAGTGACGGCAATAGGTTCGGCTTTAGGGAGCCCGAGATTGCACTTAAAGCGTAGGCAGTCCTAACAGACGGGCTGCCGGAGGTACGAACTGCTCCCGTATGGCGCCAATGCACATCCCAATGGCGCTCCATATACCCGACGGGTAGACTGGCGAGTGGGTAAAGGCTTGGCGGAAGAGCTGATCCCACTAACGCGGCTCCCTCATGGGGGTGCGGGGCAACAGACCTTGACCCTTCAAAACAAGAACTTCATTCCTACCAAAGTTGATTTTTTTAAAGACCTATCTTATAATTGTACAAGAAACAATATTTACTATGCATGCGCAAAGGGTTGTGGTTAAATGTACAAGTCGACATCTTTTTCGGTACGGTCAATTGCCGTCGTCGTCCTAGCTTGCTTAAAGGGCATATGACTCGAAAATTAAGTTTGTCTTATTGAAAAGAACATTTGAAATGATAAAATAACATCTTTTGCAGTTGTTGGTTTCCGTTTTTGAGATATTCCCGCTACGTAGAGAAGGTTACATATCTTTGCTATTGTGAAAGGAAATCACTTGGAATTCTACATGTTTGGTGTTGTGGGTAGAAACACGCACATGCTTCCTTTGAGTTAAGCTCATGTTTTCATAATAGCAAAGATATGTAACCTTTTCTGATAACTCATTATGCACATGTGACGTAAAAAGTTGTGCATTTGCATATCAAACAAGCTGGAATATCTCAAAAACGAAGCAAGAAAACGAGAAACACAAAAAAATGTTACTTTGTTATTTTATGTGTTATTTCAAATATGACAGACTTAATTTTTGCTTTATAGGTACTTTGGAGTTTTTAGCATAGGGTTTAACATGATATTAAGTTTAAAACATTAACACGTTATTAAGCAAGAATTTTCACGTTTTTACAAGTCTTTAATTAAAACCGCATTGCACGTATTGAAACAGCACTGTTTAACAACTTTATTTGGACATCACTTGTATACAAGTGTAGGTAATCGCATGGGGCCGAGAAAAATTAAGGTTTAATTTCACGAGTGTTTTCAAAACTTTTACAAAATTGCCCAAGTCGCGAAGCGACTTCACTGCGTTCTGTGATAAAGCATGTGTTTTGAGTGTCCTTTTGAAGTCCTACACCCTGAACAAAGTGCCCTTTTGAAGCTGTGCCACTACAAGATCAACTTGTTTCCTACGTCACTGGAACCATGTACAAGCATGCAAGCATTTGTTAAGGGGATATTTGGGTACACGTATTGAATTGCCAATTTTACTTCAGCTGAACCTACGTTTTTCCTATAGTATTAGTAATCTACATGTACATGTACATGTACATGTACATGTACATGTGTGTAGGTGTATGTGTTAATGTACATGTACATGTGTGTATGTGTATGTGTATGTGTTAATGTATGTGTATTTTGTAATAAAAAGTAAACATTTTTATACCACAGACTGTTGTCAAAAGTAACTACCACAAGTGCTTTTAAAAGTTTATACTATGACAAAATTGCATGAGATGGGGTAAATACACAATCGGAAACTACCGGAAAGCCAAATGAAATGCCGATGCGGATTCTGAGGGATGGTTTTTCCTTCACGAGAAAATCCAATATGGCGGACCAAAACATGGACATGGAGTTGTTGTCGAAGAACATTTGGATGAAGTGCAGAAGAAGTTTTGCTTTAATATTGTCAATAAAGTTCCTGTAAGAAGACTAGAAGAGGTTAGATGCCATGAGTAAAACGTTTGACGTATTTAGTGAACGAAGCGAAGCAGTTTTAAACCATTAAAGCTGCGAGAAGTGGAGCAATGACTAATGAGTGGTATGTAACTTTGTAGCTGCAAGAACATTTGTCTAACATTTTCGTCATTTCGTGTAATATTTCATTAACGAGTGGGAGTATGTTACCAGGAGTTACAAACACGAGAGGACAATGAAACTCACGAGGCCATTAACCGAGAAATTTTCATTGTTCTCGAGTGTTTGTAAAAGATAGTGTTTTAGAATGTTTTAGGCCGATGGAAGTGTAGCCTGCGTGCAGACGCCCGATTTCCCGTTGGGCGTCTGCACGCAATCTATATAACTGTGGGTCCCCGATACTTTTGTCTTTGGGGGGGGGGGGGGGTACTCGTATGAAAGGTATACGGAACAAAAGAGCCAGATTTCTGATGAGGGTTAGGGTTTATGTTGTGGTTGGGGTATCTAAACAGGGCTTTCAAAATAAGGCGGTGGCTGGTGGAGGTCCGGTGGTTGCCATGAGGTATACCGCTGGCTGTACCCTGTGAGTCAGAGCCCCTTCTCGACTGACGCAAGCTTTGGGGGAAAGTGGGCTTTGCCAACAAACTCGATATTTCTTTTTGAGCATGCGTGAACGGTTGTCAAGATACTATTTTGGGTCCAGGCTCTAACGCATCACTTCCTATTTTCCTGCTTACGCGTGTTCGTAAACTAGAACTTGTTTGACCAGTTTAAAACCTGACTGACTCACCCCAAACTTGGGTCGAGTTTGTTGGCAGAGCCCACTTTCCCCCGAAGCTTGCGTAGGTCGGAAATGGGGTCTGACTCGCATGGTACACTGGTGGCTACTTTTCTTTCAAATATCAAAATATATGCTCTGCACCTTTCTCTCTACTTTAATTAAGCATCAAAATAAAGTCAAAATAGTATTCTTTACTCAACCTTGTCTATTTTTATTTCTTTTTTGAAAACGGGGAGCACGGGTGGTGTGTGCTGTTAGGGCGCTGCCTTTCACCAATAGTTAAGCCCGGTCAGACGGGGTTAGTACTTGGATGGGTGACCGTTTGGGAATAACCCTGCACTCCGCCAGCTTGGGACTTATGTGAGTAGAGTTTAGTTGGTCTCTCCTGTGCTCCGCCGAGTTCTCCGGTTTTCCTCCCTCCGTAAAATCAACACCTGGGTCTTAGTTGTCTACACATAGGAGTTTGGTGTCAATTGGGACTGGTTTTTTGATGCATAATAATTTGATTACTCAGTCTGTGCGCCTTCGATCATAGCATGCGGTCAATGTGGCAGTGTTCAGTTTCAGTGACAATGAACTAGTGAAATAAAGACTGAAAATTTGTAAAATTTGATAAAATCCAGTATGATAAAATGTCTGAGCAGTTGTTCTTTATTACAATATATTAGAATGGCTTTAGTTGTAGTTTAAAGATGAAAACTCCCCGTTCACCTCACAGCCGCCTACTTTCTCATCCCAACCACCTACTTGAAATAATTCTGAAAGCCCTGCTAAAAGATTGCTAAAATCTTGAGACTCAGTGATACTTCTTGGGAAAAAACCCAAATTTGATGACATATTTTGAAAAAGGTACGAAAGGACTGGACGGGTCCTTTTGACTCATCCCTTTTAGCCGAAACCCTAGAATACTGGCAAAGCATTCTGGTAGTTGTAGTCACCCAAAGTCATCTCACGTCATCGTTCAAATGGCTTATTGAACGGCGCCATCTTGTTAGGTTTTCGGATGGCGTAAAGTAGCCCAAATTAGCGACTCACACCGATAACTCTTTTGAAGCAAAAAAAAAAAAGGCTTTGAGAAAGACGTTTACACAGAAATTTAATTATTTTTTTAAGTGTCACTAAGACGAAAAAATCGTGAATCTAGTATTGATACGAGTAAACTATAATTTCCAAGTGGGGAATATAGAATAGATTGGAATAGAAAATTTATTAACGCGGTCATAAACGCTTAGCTGCTAAAGGTTATCTCGAGAGAGAACCCAGCTATTTTACAGGTTTGCCACATAATTGAAC
Organism: Corallium rubrum; assembly: GCA_964035015.1. Lineage (NCBI taxonomy): Eukaryota > Metazoa > Cnidaria > Anthozoa > Scleralcyonacea > Coralliidae > Corallium > Corallium rubrum. The sequence continues at coordinate 6,435 of CAXIUP010000295.1, read as the reverse complement.
CTAAACTATTAGTACAATTAATTAAATAAAGTAGTTATTATATATAAATATAGTCAGTGAATTAAACTATTATCTAAATAAAACCATTATGAAAACTAAGTACGTCAATATATGACTTGAGTAATATTCTAAAGATCTAAACTGCTGAAATTAAAGTTTTTCAGCATGTTTTTGAAAGTGTTTAATTTGTCCTGTTTTCTAAAATCATCTGGAATGGAGTTCCAAAGTTTTGGTTCTCTATATTTCCATGATTTTAAGCCATACTTGGTGGAGTTTACTTTTGGTAAGCTAAGGATGGCACTACCCCTTAAATTATACTTACATTTTCTTAGTTTGAGTAATTCCTGTATCGGTTCTGGTACATTTCCATCGTTCTGTGCCTTAAATACTGTGCATAGCATTTTCGTCAGTCTCTGATTAAATAGTGTATCAAAGCCTGAGTTTTTAGCTAATGTTTCATATGGTGTTTGTTTATCGCGGTATACAAAACGTAACGCTCGTTCATTTAGTTTTTCTAATTTTGAAGTAGAGTGTTTACTCTACTTCAGTGTTTACCTGGCGTTTTCAGTTTCTCAAAATATTGTCTCGTTCTCGAGATATTTAAGTTTCTGAAACATGTAAATTAGGTGCCTCGTAACGTCATTTACTCACACAGGCCAAAATCATATTGTTGCTACGGAAACCGTTTAGAAACACGAGCCTTTTTACTAAAAAATTAAAATATTAATTTTATGTTTCTTTTCAAAAGAATATGATGATTGAAACATTCAAGATACAATATCTGTGTGCCTACAAATATTCATGTCAATGTATTGCATTTTATGGAGAAAAAATAAACATTTTTGTTTTACAAATGGAAGACGCCTGTTTGCAAACGGTATCCATGGAAACAACATAATGTGAACGTTGGAGTGTATTTTCCCCATAACTATTTTTTTTTTTTTTTTTTTTTAACAAATTTATTTGGATCATATATATTTAACAAGAATAGAACATTAATAGTATTACATAACAAGATGACGAAAGACATGCAGTATAAAAATGTAATAATAAGATCGAAAAGGGGAAGGGTGCGAACGGGACTCTAAGGCCCATGCAAGGCACCACCCAAATAAATTTAAAAAGTCTACAGAAAATTAGATATGGAAGGAAGAAGTGAATGACAAAGTAAATCAACGAGTGAATGCGAGTGAATGCGAGTGAGTGAGTGAGTGAGTGAGTGAGTGAGTGAGTGAGTGAGTGAGTGAGTGAGTGAGTGAGTGAGTGAGTGAGTGAGTGAGTGAGTGAGTGAGTGAGTGAGTGAGTGAGTGAGTGAGTGAGTGAGTGAGTGAGTGAGTGAGTGAGGGAAGCAAAGTCAAGCAAATTCTTGTGCAAAGTTTGAATTATTTTTACCTCTTAGGCATCTTCGATATATGATTCAGAGTCTTCAAAGGGATTTGTGTCCGGCTCTTTTAGGATGGACAGCAGCGATCGAAGTACCATGCGACTTTGGCCGGCGAAAAACTCCAGTGATTTATTAAAGATATGTTGATATGTTAGCGTATCGGTTTGTGTTTTATTGCTGATTCATCTTTTTCGAAGGTGCGGCGCTTAATCGAACATTTACGGTATTCCTCATTTGGAAATTATAGTTTACTGGTATCAATACTAGATTCACGATTTTTCGTCGTAGTGCCACTTTAAACGTGCCATGGAGATAAACTCCGCTGGGCCTTATCTTAAGCCTGGTTTTCATATGTCGCAGATTGTCGGCGATTTGTGATTTAGACGCATGTTAAAACGGGAAGTGTAGCAGCATGTTAAGTAATAAAGAACAATACAGAAAAGCAGTGCTTTTATTCTGTTACTTAACATGCATCTAAATCATGGGTCGGCGACGATCGGTGACATGAGACCAGGCTTTATAAAGCCTAGTTCTCATATGTTGCCGATGTTCGGCGAAGAGGGCTATGCGACGTCGGCGACATATGAGCCCTCTCCTCTGCAGATGTTAAATTTCGGAAATTGGAGGTTTCGGGGGTCGTCGGAGATATGCTCGGAGGCATCAGCTGGACATAAGTAGTGCGGGCGAAACTAGTCCAACGGAATATTACATTTAACCTCTTCGAGATTTCTGTCGGTTTCTTGCATGACTTGCTAATTCACGGATAACTAAGCCATCCACGCCTATATTAGTAACATATTTGTTGGTACGTGATTATGACATGTTTATAATATGTCTTTCTTGTAAAAAGGACAAAATATTGTCAGTTTTTTGCCGTTTAATATATCAGACGAAGACTGACGAACCAGAGCATAACATACTTATATCGGCCGACGTGTAGCTCACATTGAAACAACGAACTTTCCTAGTTTGTCCACACATTCAATTAACTGTGATCGTGTAACCTTGTGCTATATTCGACATGTTTTCTGCAACCCGCAGTTCCAAAAGTTATTGACACCCCCCTGATGCCACCATATTGACACAGAAATCTGGCAGAGGTTCTTTTTTCGCTTTCTCTTTCGCTATCCGCCCGCACTCCTTATGTCCAACTGACGATTTCGACGCATCTCCGACGATCCCCGAAATATCCGATCTCCGAAAGAACCTCTGCGGAAGGAGAGAGACATATGAGAGACAAATGTCGTCGCCTGACATTTGAAGTACGTTCTCATTATTTTGATTTAACAAATTCAGTACAATTGTGAAATTATTGTCTATTGGCATCTTATGTCGTCGACGTCCATAGCCCTCATCGGCGACATATGAGGGAAAAAGCCAGTGAAGTGCTGTAATCTAGCTAGAATTCAGGTGGAAAAAATGGAAGTTGTATACGATCTCACTGATCATTTGCCAAATTTTCTAATTTTTGATAAATTTTCTTCTCTTACACCTAATTTAAAATTATACAAAAGAGATTTTTCCAAATTTAACCAGATGGCAATGATCGGTGAGATTCAATCCATAAATTGAGAGGATGTATTCGCTTCTGATGAAAATCCTTCTACTATGTTTGATTCCTTTTACAATAAAATATCAAATATAATTGATAATCATATACCTATAAAGCAATTAACAAGAAAAGAAATAAAACTTAGATCAAAACCATAGATTACTCGTGCATTAAAAGTGTCCATTCAGGTTTAAAATAGATTATATAGGAAATTTATTAAGACAAAATCTGTTTACTATCATACAAGATTTAAGTTTTATAGAAACAAGTTAAATCATTTATTAAAGATAAGTAAAAAGCAATATTATAATCAATATTTTTTCAATAACACTAATGATAGTAAAAGAATATGGAAGGGAATTAAGCAAATTGTCCAGTTTAAACCTCTAGCCAAGCAGAAATCGTTAAAGATAGTAGATAACAATGTTGAAAGAATTGACTCTAGAGCTGTTGCAAACACAAAAACAAGTATTTTGCTTCTGTGCAGTGGCGTAGCCAGGCAGCAGATGTCATGTGGGCACAACATGGGCACAGGTCGCAACATTCTCTGGTGGCTTTTTTTTGTTATTACAGTGATTTACAGTCACAGGGCCGTAGCCACCAATTTTGAAGTACAGTATGTCCGGTTGGTAGTGGCAATTCAGCGCGCCAAACATGCGGGAAACCTCTGGGGTGTGAACATGCTCCCCCAGGAAATTTTTGATTTTTTACGCCACGGAAATGCTATTTCCTGCATTTTGGGGGCAATTTTAACAAAAAAAAGATAAAATAAAAACCAGTGAAAATCATGATTTTATAGTCAGTATTTCCTTACCCTGTATACAAAACAACTAACTCTAGCAATAATATTCACGCGAAAACTAGAAAAACAATTTTGCAGTGTTTTACTCATCTGCGCCCACTGACACATGCTTTAGCGGTAACAGTCAAAAACATTGGTGGAAACCACTGATGGCACTCGATGAATTTTCACGCGAAAACCGTCATTTTTAGGGAAATATTTAACGTTTGTGTGGGAAATAAACTAATACTTTGTCTTTTTGTAAACAGTAAACTTATACATAATCTTCCTAGTGGCTATACTCTATACTTAAATTACATTGCCTATATAATGAGCGCTAGACCTGCCTGTAATATTTCACCCGGGCACACGCAGGTTTCACCCGGGCACAGGCCCGGGTAGGCCCGAGTGTAGCTACGCCACTGCTTCTGTGGGTGAAAATTTAGCAAAAACAATTTCTACAGTACCAAAATGGCACTAGAGTATTTGAGCACACCAAATTGCAATAGCTTTTTTGTCTTCCCAACAACTAGTAGTGAAATTGAAAATGAAAATTCTAATTTAAAACCTGGTAAATCTACAGGTCCTTTTAGTATACCTACATCCATTCTAAAAGTCTTGAAATTCCTGATAACTTTAAAATAGCTAATGTAATTCCTGTCTATAAAAAAGGTTCTCAAACCTGTTTGTGCAATTATCGCCCTATTTCCCTTCTTTCTGTTTTTAATAAGCCTTTAGAGAAATTAATGTATAAAAGATTAGTCAAGTTTTTTGAAATAAATAATACCTTATTTAATAAACAATTTGGCTTTCGTGCTAATCATTCGACTGACTATGGAGTTCTACGCATAATTAATAAAATCCGAAAAGCAATAAATGAATCCAATTATGCCTATTTTTGGACTTCAGCAAGGCCTTTGATACAGTTAATCATCAAATTTTAATTACAAAACTAGAGCATTATGGCATACGAGGTGTAGCAAAGAATTGGTTTATTTCTTACCTTAGTGGCCGACAACAGACTGTTACTGTAAATAATGTATCTTGTGGTATTCCACAGAGATCTGTACTTGGTCCATTGCTGTTCTTATTATATATAAATGATTTTCATTATTGTTCAAATTTGTTTGATATCGATTACAATTTAATTGCAGATGATGCTAGTTGTTTTACGAACATAAGAATCTTTCAGTACTTGAAAGAAATATAAATGCAGAACTAACCAATATTCACACTTGGCTATGTGCAAATAAACTTTCATAGTTTCATTGAATATAGAAAAATCAAATTTTGTTATCTTTCATCCTCCACAAAAAGGTTGCACATTCAGGTTTCAAATTAAATATATGCGATAAGAACTTAAAACAAGCGTAGTCAAGACAGCGTCACGATAGAAAAGATGAAGTTTAACAGGAATATTTATCCAGCGCAGTTCATTCAACAATAGAGTAATGTGGTCGAATTTCCTAGAGTTAGTGATTATTCGGACAGCAAAGTTCTGTGCTGCTTGAAGTTTACAAATATTACTTGCAGTCGTGTTAGCCCATACAGATGAACACTAATACATTTTGCTGAATACCAACATGCAGGAAGAAACAGTCTTAACAACATGAGAATCGAAAGAAAGGCTTGGGTCAAAGATTACTCCGAGATCTTTAGCTGACTGTGCTGGTATAAGTTCCTTACCAAGCAATGACAGGCGGAAATCAGGGATTTTCGTGATCATTTGGCGCCTCCCAAAAAGCATAAGTTTTGTCTTAAGTGCATTAAGGAGGAGGCATTTGTCAAAGCACCAATCACGAACTCTGCATAAATCATCATTCATCTTAGTTACTGCAAGAACACATTGTTGAACGGAAAAGTGATATAATCTTGTGGATTTCAGTAAAGCATTTGACACTGTGGATAGGACAACATGGAAGGTCTTGAAATTGTTTGGATGCCCAGATACATTAATGGACTTAACCAGGGAGTTTTAATGATGGCATGATGGGCACAGTGCTGATAGGGAATCGACACTCTGAAAAGTTTCCAATCAATCATAGTACTAAGCAAGAATGCGTTTTGGCCCCATGTCTTTTTACTCCATTCTTGACCATCGCTTTAATCAAGCTGTATATGAAAACCAGCAAGGGAATATTCATCAGGACTCGTGCGGATGGAAAACTGTTTAATTTGACTCGCCGTAAAGCAAGAACTAAAACAATTACAGAACTAATGAGAGACATGCAGGAAATTGTTGATGCTTTGTGGCAGCCTCAAAACAGCTTGGGCTCAAGATCAACATCACCAAAACGGAGTTAATGTTTCAGCCAGCATGCACCTTGTAATGAGACTGAACCAGTGCTGGAAGTTAAAATTGATGGCACACCTCTCAAAGCTGTTCGAACTTTTAAATACCTTGGAAGCATTCTTACTGCAGACAACCGTGTGGACCAAGAAATCTAAAATAGAATTAAGAGCGCATGCACTTCCTTTGGTAAACTTGAAAAACGACTATGGTCACAAGAAGGCATACGGGTCTTGACCAAATGCAAGGTATATAAGGCGGTGATTATTTCTACATTGACTTACTGAAACATACGCACTCTATCGTCAGCATATTCGTAAACTCTGTGCAGTTCAATGGAGACAACTTAGAAGAATCATGGGTATCAAATGGCAGGATAATGTTACGAATGCGGAGATTCCATGGAGAGCAGAGATGGACAGTGTTGA